>CM056832.1:24291565-24306565 GCA_029853015.1 Chelidonichthys spinosus | reverse complement strand
AGAAAAAGAAAACTCACCTAGAACATTTCTCATACAGCAAGCTTGGGGTTAAAATGAGTTTTACACTCGTGGACAGGAAGCTTCCTCTGCATGTCAGCGTGCACGTGGGCTGTTCCAGAAGAGGAGTCTTCAAAAAATAGACTAAATCAATAAACATTATCTCTGCGGCAACACTGTAATGCACAACCACAGCGAGACAAGCTTTCCTGGAGGAGAGCTAAAGGATTACACAAGTTATCTGCTCTTCACCAGGTAGCAGCCACAGGTACTGACCTAGTTATGTGCACTTTTTAAGAGTGGCTGAGCCTGCTGGGAGCGCTGCTCGTTTCTTATTGGCTGCTATAGATTCATATATATTAATAAAGCTGGAACTGTTATTGTCTTTGTTTAATCAAAATAAAATGTAGATGATCTTATCTTCGACGTATTTCCCAGGATGTCCTGGATGAGGACATGCAAACATACTGAAATACTTTTGAAGTTAATGGAAATGAAACATCCGCTCTCGTCCTTTAGATATAGAGACACCGTGAAGATCTCCCTCTTTTTTTTTTAAACAGAGCGGGAGATTTATTGAAGTTGCTCCGAAAAAATGGAGCAAGAGGAAAAGTTTTTCAATTTCCCAGGAATTTAATCCTCTTGGGTTTAAAAGAAATAAAATTTAAAAAAACCTGGATTCAAAGTTCTATGAAATATCTAAAAGAGATTTGAGTCGACTGTGTTTTGAAAACCACAGAAACTTTGGATTGAAAAGTAGGCCTTCACCTGTTCATCCTGTTGTTTTGTCAAAATATATATATATAAAAAAAAGAAAATACATGAATATTTATTCATAATGTAACATACATTTTATTGTCCTTGTTAATGCTTTTTGTCTATAAAGACCACCATATTCTGTTTTTAAAAGGACGATTGTAATGTTGATTCATGGTGATAGATATAAAGAAACTGTTTATTTCCCAGGAGTCTCTCTGTTTCCAGTCCTGATCACCTGATTGCCTCCACACCTGCCTGCTCAGCTCAGCTCATCCCCCCAGGACTCCTCACCTACCGGTGGATTGTTCTCATCCCGGATCCGGAGTTTGATCAAATCCTCAGTCTGCTCCTTGCTCTCTACAACAAAACGACATGTATATTACATTTCCTGTTATGTAAACATGCAAAATGATTGTACGATATAATAACGATATTAACAGTAATAATACTCCTAAGGTTAGCTCTGTATTCAATCCAAACGTTTACAGTTTTACATCCTAGAAATACAGCGGGGCTCACAACCCATCGGTAACGTTATATGTTCAGCTGCGAGAGGAGCGGACTGTAGCCTACACAACTTACAACGAGAACAAATTAACTGAATAGCTCCACGGTTACAATAAGATATAAGTTACCATCGGAGCTTGTAACATTTGAAAGTGAAGGGTTTTAGGCTTACGTTACGTTTAAAGGCTAACGGTAACTGAGCTCCTCGTATCAATAGCCTTAAGCTACATCACGTAGCTGGCCCTACAGTCCGGTGGCTACACGTATTAGCATTATTAACTTCACGCATTTTAACACTCAAATGTGATTTAAGGCCCCTTGAACGTCCGACGTTAAGCAAAACCCCGTTACTTACCGGCTGCCGGTGCCGGAGCTGCTGCCGTCTTTCGCCGCCATTGTTGGTTGAACAGCGGCGCGCAAAGCATCTTGGGATATGGGAGGCCGCGAAGGATAGTAACGGTGCATCCTCCGAATACGGGCGAAAGGAGGACACATTTGTCGGCCGCATTTGGAGGAGCCTCCGAATTTAGACGAATTGGGACAGCCTTCGCGCAGCTCTGTGACGTAAGCGGCCTTCAAATGCAGCCTCCGAAGACTGCAGACCCTGAATTGGGACACAGCTATAGCTTGACACCAGAAACGAGAGCCCGCTCGGGGCTCGCCTCCCCGCCTCACCGGGTAAGTGAAAAAACGATAAGAGTAGTGGTATTTCACCGACGGCCGAGGCCTCCCACTTATTCTACACCTCTCATGTCTCTTCACAGTGCCAGACTAGAGTCAAGCTCAACAGGGTCTTCGTCTCTGTGTTTCCCCTGTCTCATTGTTGGATCATTGTCGCTGTCGCGGATGTCATCGTCTTCCCCTGCATGCTGCACCACGTCTTGTCACTGGATATTTTTGTACCTCGTCCTGCCTCCTGTGTCTCTTCGTGTTTTGGTTCCTTTCTTGTAAGTGTTTATTTTTGCCTTTGTGTTTTTTTGGTTGATACTTTGTTTTGGTCTTAGTTCTTGTTTTGTATTTAGTTTATTATTTAAATAAATCTCACCTCCCTTTTTTTCCAGAGTCTCCGTCTTACCCTGAACGTGACAGCTTCACACCAGAAGTCAGATGGATCCAGATCCAGTAAGGGTGTGTGTGCTTGTGTTTAACAGATCCACCTGTCGCAAATATGGTCACTTCCTTCACTGGTTGCAAAAACCCAAGATGCCAACAGGAGGCTTCAAAGCCATAGTCCACAATCCAACATGTACATCCACTTCTTATGTACTTCTAGTACTTCTGATCTACTACAGTCTCTAGACTTCAAGTCTTTGGATCACATGCCAGTCTGCCAGTGGACGGGAAGCTAAAAAGAATAACCTGTTTGTTGCAAGTAGCACCACCTGCCTCCTAAAAGCAGAGAGACATCCATCATCCTGGGTTAACAGCGTTATGTGCCTGCTGGTATCTCTGCTCTACAGCATCCTTCGTTTTCAGCACCCCCCCCCCCCCCAAATCGCCTTCCTACACCTTTATCCTAACTGCAAGCCAGCGTCCAGCCATCTGTTCCTATGTGCACTTCTGTTATTTCATGTCAACTCTCCAGATCAGACTGGAGATGCAACCCAGATGCACGTATCTTCCTTTTTATCAGTTTGTATATTTACAAACGGCAACTAGTAGAAAGCTTCCAGCTCACTGGCGCTGCAGCTGCTGCCTCGTTGAGGCTTTTTGTAGTGAAATGAGGCAACATCGTAGATAAATCCTCGTTTCTATTCAACCAGTCAGCCACTCCTCGTCCTCGATGCATGAATAAATAGAAAGAAGGCGTCCGAAAAGCTTGGTCCATAAGGGCACGTCTGCTCATGGCCAGTTATGATACCACTCTGTGAGCTAAGCTTCACATAAATAATGGGAACAGGGGGAAAGCTAGCTAGAGAGATAGCTAGCTCATCCACTGATGCGTAGGAATGATGGTGTGGTTCTATAGGGCACTAAACTATAGGGCAGAGTGATTTCCTGTAGTCACCACTGTTTGGATGCTAACTTAAACACGCATCTCTTGGCTGTAACTTAATATTTAGCAGACAGAAGCTAGTTAGCTTAGCATAAAGACTAGGAGCAGCAGGTAGCTAAAGTTAAGAAATATATGTGTATTTCCCCCAAATTCTCAAACTATTCCTTTATAAAAGATTCTCCAAATCATTCACAGGTTTGATATCAAAAACCTGAAACAAATGCGTCTTTAACAGGAAACAAATGCATCTTTAACAGGAAACAAATGCATCTTTAACAGGAAACAAATGCGTCTTTAACAGGAAACAAATGCATCTTTAACAGGAAACAAATGTATCTTTAACAGGAAACAAATGCATCTTTAACAGGAAACAAATGCGTCTTTAACAGGAAACAAATGCATCTTTAACAGGAAACAAATGTATCTTTAACAGGAAACAAATGCATCTTTAACAGGAAACAAATGCATCTTTAACAGGAAACAAATGCGTCTTTAACAGGAAACAAATGCGTCTTTAACAGGAAACAAATGCGTCTTTAACAGGAAACAAATGCATCTTTAACAGGAAACAAATGCATCTTTAACAGGAAACAAATGCGTCTTTAACAGGAAACAAATGCATCTTTAACAGGAAACAAATGCATCTTTAACAGGAAACAAATGCATCTTTAACAGGAAACAAATGCATCTTTAACAGGAAACAAATGCGTCTTTAACAGGAAACAAATGCGTCTTTAACAGGAAACAAATGCATCTTTAACAGGAAACAAATGCATCTTTAACAGGAAACAAATGCGTCTTTAACAGGAAACAAATGCGTCTTTAACAGGAAACAAATATGTCTTAAACAGGAAACAAATGCGTCTTTAACAGGAAACAAATGCATCTTTAACAGGAAACAAATGCGTCTTTAACGGGAAACAAATGCATCTTTAACAGGAAACAAATGCATCTTTAACAGGAAACAAATGCATCTTTAACAGGAAACAAATGCGTCTTTAACAGGAAACAAATGCGTCTTTAACAGGAAACAAATGCGTCTTAAACAGGAAACAAATGCGTCTTTAACAGGAAACAAATGTATCTTTAACAGGAAACAAATGCATCTTTAACAGGAAACAAATGCATCTTTAACAGGAAACAAATGCGTCTTTAACAGGAAACAAATGCGTCTTAAACAGGAAACAAATGCGTCTTTAACAGGAAACAAATGCATCTTTAACAGGAAACAAATGCGTCTTTAACAGGAAACAAATGCATCTTTAACAGGAAACGAATGCGTCTTTAACAGGAAACGAATGCGTCTTTAACAGGAAGCAAATGCGTCTTTAACAGGAAACAAATGTATCTTTAACAGGAAACAAATGCATCTTTAACAGGAAACAAAAGCGTCTTTAACAGGAAACAAATGCATCTTTAACAGGAAACAAATGCGTCTTTAACAGGAAACAAATGCATCTTTAACAGGAAACAAATGCGTCTTTAACAGGAAAACAAATGCGTCTTTAACAGGAAACAAATGCGTCTTTAACAGGAAACAAATGCGTCTTTAACAGGAAACAAATGCATCTTTAACAGGAAACAAATGCGTCTTTAACAGGAAACAAATGCGTCTTTAACAGGAAACAAATGCGTCTTTAACAGGAAACAAATGCATCTTTAACAGGAAACAAATGCGTCTTTAACAGGAAACAAATGCATCTTTAACAGGAAACAAATGCGTCTTTAACAGGAAACAAATGCGTCTTTAACAGGAAACAAATGTATCTTTAACAGGAAACAAATGCATCTTTAACAGGAAACAAATGCTCTTTAACAGGAAACAAATGCTCTTTAACAGGAAACAAATGCATCTTTAACAGGAAACAAATGATCTTTAACAGGAAACAAATGCATCTTTAACAGGAAACAAATGCATCTTTAACAGGAAACAAATGCGTCTTTAACAGGAAACAAATGCTCTTTAACAGGAAACAAATGCTCTTTAACAGGAAACAAATGCGTCTTTAACAGGAAACAAATGCTCTTTAACAGGAAACAAATGCGTCTTTAACAGGAAACAAATGCGTCTTTAACAGGAAACAAATGCTCTTTAACAGGAAACAAATGCATCTTTAACAGGAAACAAATGCGTCTTTAACAGGAAACAAATGCATCTTTAACAGGAAACAAATGCGTCTTTAACAGGAAACAAATGCATCTTTAACAGGAAACAAATGCATCTTTAACAGGAAACAAATGATCTTTAACAGGAAACAAATGCTCTTTAACAGGAAACAAATGCATCTTTAACAGGAAACAAATGCTCTTTAACAGGAAACAAATGCGTCTTTAACAGGAAACAAATGCTCTTTAACAGGAAACAAATGCGTCTTTAACAGGAAACAAATGCTCTTTAACAGGAAACAAATGCGTCTTTAACAGGAAACAAATGCATCTTTAACAGGAAACAAATGCTCTTTAACAGGAAACAAATGCGTCTTTAACAGGAAACAAATGCGTCTTTAACAGGAAACAAATGCTCTTTAACAGGAAACAAATGCGTCTTTAACAGGAAACAAATGCGTCTTTAACAGGAAACAAATGCTCTTTAACAGGAAACAAATGCGTCTTTAACAGGAAACAAATGCTCTTTAACAGGAAACAAATGCGTCTTTAACAGGAAACAAATGCTCTTTAACAGGAAACAAATGCTCTTTAACAGGAAACAAATGCTCTTTAACAGGAAACAAATGCGTCTTTAACAGGAAACAAATGCTCTTTAACAGGAAACAAATGCATCTTTAACAGGAAACAAATGCTCTTTAACAGGAAACAAATGCTCTTTAACAGGAAACAAATGCATCTTTAACAGGAAACAAATGCATCTTTAACAGGAAACAAAGCTCTTTAACAGGAAACAAATGCTCTTTAACAGGAAACAAATGCTCTTTAACAGGAAACAAATGCATCTTTAACAGGAAACAAATGCATCTTTAACAGGAAACAAATGCATCTTTAACAGGAAACAAATGCTCTTTAACAGGAAACAATGCTCTTTAACAGGAAACAAATGCGTCTTTAACAGGAAACAAATGCATCTTTAACAGGAAACAAATGCGTCTTTAACAGGAAACAAATGCATCTTTAACAGGAAACAAATGCGTCTTTAACAGGAAACGAATGCGTCTTTAACAGGAAGCAAATGCGTCTTTAACAGGAAACAAATGCATCTTTAACAGGAAACAAATGCATCTTTAACAGGAAACAAAAGCGTCTTTAACAGGAAACAAATGCGTCTTTAACAGGAAACAAATGCGTCTTTAACAGGAAACAAATGCGTCTTTAACAGGAAACAAATGCGTCTTTAACAGGAAACAAATGCATCTTTAACAGGAAACAAATGCGTCTTTAACAGGAAACAAATGCATCTTTAACAGGAAACAAATGCATCTTTAACAGGAAACAAATGCATCTTTAACAGGAAACAAATGCATCTTTAACAGGAAACAAATGCGTCTTTAACAGGAAACAAATGCATCTTTAACAGGAAACAAATGCGTCTTTAACAGGAAACAAATGCGTCTTTAACAGGAAACAAATGCGTCTTTAACAGGAAACAAATGCATCTTTAACAGGAAACAAAAGCATCTTTAACAGGAAACAAATGCATCTTTAACAGGAAACAAATGCGTCTTTAACACAACGAGTGATTTGTTTCACACACGAGCAACGACCAGTCCTCGGAGTGATGCTGCTGCAGCTTCTCGCACCAAATCCCTCAGATTCCTGCTCCCTCAGACACGTGGAGGTCATTCCACACTCCTGCATCCTCAAGTAACTCGCCATTTCTTATGCAATAAAAAACAAAATGTGCAGGACGAGGTGGTCGACCTTGGCAACGGTTTGAGCTGAGAGGTTAAAAACTGTTTAATGGTCCTCACTCACGCCTAGAAAGCACCTTAAAAAAGAGATTTCTTTCTTGTTGTACTATATTAATAATTGATACGCTACAAAGCTTCATCTAGCCCAAGGCACTAGAATATATATATATATATACACACATCCCTGAAAGAACAGTGGTCGGTTTTAAGGCTCCACCGCCGCGAGGATCCCCGAAGCGTTCTCTGTCTGGAAACATTGCTCTTCACCGGTGGAAGCAACCTGAGAGATGCACCTAAACATTCCATCAAGTCCTTCAACGATGAACGAGATGGTTTGTTTTCCAGCTGTTGATGTTTATACCTTTTTACCACAAAGATAAGAGCAGATATTGATTTGATGTATATGTTAAGAGCAGCAGTAAAAACTGCACATCAGCTCTAAACAGCAGAGTGGGATTTCATCCTTCCCCGCTGTCCTTATTTATTCATTTCATCTGTTTCATTAGCTTTCGGCCTCTTCGCCTGCTCCAGTTGATGAATCGCAGATGATGGAGGCCGAGTTTTCTCCAAATGTTTGGCGATATCTTCAAACAAACGTTTTGGGAAACAGCTTCTGTAGATGTTAAAACGTATGTCTTTTTATGTACGGGAGAACCAGGCATCAACTTGGTTTTGTATCAGAACTGATCTTCATGAAATCTCTAATAGACTCGGTTTTATTAATTGTACAAACACAGACTCACGCAGACTTTCCAGCAGTCCTCCGGCCCTCTGAAGTGGAGATGATGTGTGAATCTGGGGCATCAAACTGACTGATGTTCAGCGCTGATGGGTAGCCGCTACGCCGCCAAACACATGAGGAGGAGGAGGAGCAGTAGGAGCAGGAGGAGGAGGAGGAGGAGGAGGAGGCTGCAGCCGGCCTGAATACGGTTCTCCATCCAGGGACGCTTTGATGATGCTGCTGCTGTCATCTCCTCCGGTAAACACTTTGTTTGCCCCGTGTTGCCGTCTGATAGAAATTCAACATCGTGTGTGTGTGTGTGTGTGTGTGTGTGTGTGTGTGTGTGTGTGTGTGTGTGTGTGTGTGTGTGTGTGTGTGTGTGTGTGTGTGTGTGTGTGTGTGTGTGTGTGTGTGTGTGTGTGTGTGTGTTAGTAGATAAGGCTCTGAGACAGAGACACTCGCCTGGCTGCTTTCAGGAGCTCGTGAAAGGACAATAGTCAGCAGCATGCAGGATTTCATCTTCTGCCTGCTCAGCTTTTTTTTTTACCACCGAGTAAAACAACACAGTAAAGTTCTGGGCTGTAAATCCTAAAAAACCAATGAGGTGGAACACACTCAAAGCTTGGAGTTGGGTCGTAATAATCTGTGTATTCATCACTATAAAGGCAACAACTCACACACAAGAATGAAAAACATGGATTCTAGCTGATCCAAGGTACGGGAATCGTCCTTTATCTTATCTTATATGACCGTAGAGCTGGAAGGTCTAAAGAAAAGTGACGGCCGTGTTCATGTGGGTGATGGAAACATGGACTGAGTGTCATTGCTGGGAAGCTTTGTGCTGGAATAAAGGAAAAGGAAAGGTGACGAGGAGAGAAAATAATAGATTCCCATCCTTTTCCGGAGACCTTTCTACGTTTTCCATATCCAAAGTTAGAGAACTTCAGCTGCTCCACTCATACAGTAAGTCGATATTAAAACACCTCCCACGTAACAAGCATGAAAGCTAACAAGCCATACTTGCTTTGTAAAAACAACACGACGGGATTTAATTCGAAGACTTCCCCCGGCTTTTTACACCACAAAACACGGAGAGAATCGTTATTATGACCGATTCGGTGTGTGTGAGGGGGGGAGCGTGTCTACTTGTTGCCGTGGTTACTGTAACTGGTAATGAGGTGCAGTTCCACTCCATCAGCCTGTTGTTTGTTGCTCTGCCGTAATGGCATTCCTCACATAGTACTCAGCGTAAAGCAAAAGAAAAGAGACCATTTCCATCCAGTTAACCTTTAAGAAGGTTACGGCGGCGTAATAAGCTATGAGGAATCTGAACGCCTCTTAATTCGCTTGCCTCAGTCCGTTTCCTAATAGGCAGAGCTTTAGCTCGGCGAGGTTCCTTTTATTTTGTTTGGTGAAACAGGAAGAGATAGGTTTGTTTATCCAGTCGTTTCCATTTAGGCCGGCGTGCCTCTCATCCGTCCGGGGGGCTTTGTGGAGAAGCGAGTGAGCAATGATACCAAGAGCACCTCCACTCATTATCATATAAAGCAGGAGATTCTCCTCTCTCGGGCGTCGTTAAATATGCATGAATCACAACAGTGATTTACAGATGATTTCCTGTCTGCGGATCTTCAATGCTTTGCACTATTTCATCTGACAAGTGGTAACAACGCCGCCGCTAATAAGTGTGAGAAACATTTTCTTTTGGCCGCCTCCCTTCTGTCGTCTCGCTGACGAACGCACCCTCGAAGGTGCCGGTTTGAGAACCGGATCCATGTTTTGGTTACCTTGGATATCAAAATGAAGGTTTCTTCTTCTGTCGCTTTGAAGAGATGTGTGATGATGTGCGAACACCAAACATCTGCGCTCTCCAACTCCCTGGTTTCCTTATCACTAATTGAAGCTGATTACATTCCAGACTCTACGGTTGCATGTTTCTATACGTGACGCGGTTAATCCGGCCGCTCAGCGATTTAAGATGCAGCCGCAAAGATTCCCAGCTCAGCTCGGCACACATCAGCCATATTTCCTGCAAGTTCGCACTTCATCAGGCGCCGCCGCTAATCTCCTTATTCCACCGCCGCTCGGATTACCTGACTGCTGATACGCTGCATGAACCTCTGTGTGTTTCTTTTCCTCGAGCGCTCCGTATCTGGTTTGCGTGTCCGGGGGCCGTGAGACGCAGCCAGTTAATCGCTTGGTTGCAGCCGCTGCACCGTATCCAGGAATCCCACCTTCCAACCTCGCCACCAAGACGACGTCCTCTCGACTGCTTTGTTTGTTTTAACATTCCTGCAGAAACCCATAATGCATAACAATGACGCACGATTTAGCAGGGTTGGATAATCTCCGACATCGCACGGCGCTGTGTTTGTTCTTCAAATGAAGCGTGCGTGGTTTGGAGGGTATTTCTGCTGACTTGAACCTTGCAGTGTTGAGAAGCTACAAAAGGCCTCTCGCTGCTGCTTCTCTTTGTGTACAGTTGGAAGACGCCGGCGTGCGTTGGCAGCCCTTCATCGGTATCACTGTTCAGATATGAATCTGCTCGTCCATATTCATAAAAAAACATGCTGGCCTCGTGCTTTTAATCTCCCTCCTCCCGCGTCCAGCATCCGCCCCAAAACTGCAACTCCAGCGGGATGAAATGTTTTTTTTTTCCGTTAATTTGACTCGTTCTGCTTGAGTTGATGCAACGGCTGAAATCGCTGCTCATTAGAAGCGACCACACAGCGGACGAGGGAAACGGTTATTAAGAGCAAAGGCATTAAGAGCGGCCATTAGAGAGCGTACGACGGCAGAGGCACATAAAAAAAAAAAAAAGCAACGCTGCACCAAAACATTCTGGCAGGAGAGAGAGGATGTATTGATCAGGGTGGTTGGGCTAAGATGCTAATGGTAGCTTTCACTTCTCATAGGGGAAGTAAACAAGTTGCTTGACCGGTTGTTTGCTGTTGCTATGACAACAAGTGAAAGCTACCGCTAGCATCTTAGCCCAACACGCCCCGATCAATAAACACCCATTAACATGACAATCAACAGCAACAGAGTTTGAGTTCCTTTGCTGCATATTATCCTCTCTCTCTCTCTCTCTCCCTGCCTTCCCCCGTCTCTCTCTATCGAAATTAAAGTCGGGGGGATCACTAAAGTAAAATTCATCCTCTGGGGACCACGATTGTCTGTAGCATAATTTATGGCAGCCCTCCTCCTGGTTTGTGAGATATGAACTTTACCACAAAAAAAGTGTTGTTCTTTCACTGAATCATCAATTACAGCGTGTTGTCTTGTTTTTAATCAGCGGCGGCGGCGAGATCCACATCCTGTCTGAACTTTAACGACCCCCCTCCTTCCCCACGTAGGAGATTAAAAGGTCAGCACCGCGTCTCCCATCGCCGCCGGTTACTGTAGACGTCCAACATGCTTTCCTGCTGCAAAACCGCAGCTCAGGTGGAAGACAAACACGTATTCCGCTGACTCATGCGAAGCTGTGTTTTCTTGTTTTTTTAAGACGTCGACGCAGGTGAGGCGTTCACACGTCCGTCTAAATGTTCGGTCTATCCGTCTCACCCTGACAGCTGTTTAAGATTTCAAAACTTTCCTCATGACTGACAGCGGATGAGAAATAAAATATTCATGTAAAAATGTTTTAGGGGGGAATGCTAATGGCTACTAACAGCAACGCGGCGTCAAGGCGAGAGATACGGCTCGATTGTGTTAATTCCTACTGACGGCGTCGGCCCGGGTGTTAATGTGTTTCCATCCCATCGCCATCTTTATAGAAGGTTATGCTGCCTTTGACTGATATTTTAAATACAGATGGAGGTGATCTCTAGACGATAACATGTAGAATATGCTTCTGCACCGATATACTGTATGTAAGTATGTCATCAACGCAGCTGTGTCATATTTTATTCAACACACCTGAAAAGAAAAGAGCGTTGGAATAAAATCATGTCGGTTCAGGGAGGAAAGCGGGAGGCAAGGAGGGATAAGGAGGAGGAGGAGGCTTTCTGACAGCAGTTCAAGCTGCAGGTACTGAAACTCTCTACTCCTTTGGTCGTCCAATAACCTCCTTTAAGGCAGACAATGTGGGTTAATTTGACAGGCCATTCCTTTTCCTGCAAGAGCGTGGCTCTCTGCCACAAACTGAGTTATTTGGCTCGACCTCTTTCACAGCAGCAGCAGCAGCCGAGTCTCCGCTCTGATACTTGGCACAGCTTCCAGGCTGGAATTGATCACCACGGGTCGGGGATGTTGGAACGGAGCGAGTTTGAACAATGTGTCAGAAAATCCAACGTGTTTATAGTTGTTTTGTTGGCACGGATTTATGAAAAAACAACAACAACAAAAAGCACAGTTCACTCCAAATAATCAAACATACACAGTGTTTCCTGTCACCTCTAGTACTGTTTAGATGTCTAGATTGTTTTGGCCTCAACAAAATAGCAGGAACATAGTGATCACTTGTTACATGCATAGCGTCTTTTCAAAATAAAGGTTCTTCTCTACAGGAAGGTTTAAGCAACAATACAGTTAAGTTTAGGAAAAGGAACTTGACTCACAGAGTCACATGACAAAATGTCCACGTTTACCATCGTTACATCGGACACAAACACTGGTCTCCTGGGTGAAAGTCCTGCTCCTCCACATCCTTCCTGTGTGGCCCAGCTTGCTCTTTACTTCCTAGTTTACTGCTTTTATTATTTCACTTCTACTTTATTCTGGTTATTGCTGTGTGTGATGTGGGACAATAAATCTGTACAGTTAAACGCTGCTCACAGTATTTACACACAAGTCGTTTTAACTCCCTCCTGATCGCCGCCTGGTAATAGACATCTGACAGGTGATGAAGAGGGACCTTAAATCGCTCCCTGAATGGTTGCAACACACATAAACTGTGCCAAATGCCAAATGAATCTGTCACCTGTTTTCAGATATTAAGACATTTTCCTTCACATCTTTGTCCGTCGGGTGTTTTTAGACCGTTAGGTTGCCTGGCTGCGACACACTTGGGGCTCTACACAACACAAAGTTTGAGAGGTTGGAGAGGTTGGAGTTAAAAGGAGGATATTCTGCTCTCCTAATCCCCCCCCCCAGCACCCCCCATCTGTGTGGGTCAGGGTCTCGCTTCCTTGCCCGGAAGGGATTCAATGAAACTTCGCCTTTTGTCTTTTCCAATCTGTTGCACTTTATCTGTCTCACCTCCTCCCCCTACTCCCTCGCCTCCCGCCTCGGGATCACTGCAGTGGAACCTGCTCACATCTCGGGCGGTGAGGTTGATTGATTACTCATCGGCAGCGAAACTCATCGGCTCTTACCATCAGTGGCTGCTGCTGCTGGTTTTTAAAGGCTTAGCACTGGTCGGAGTGGGTCACAAGACTTTGATTCCAAAAAAAAACACTCTCGAACCATTTTCTTAACTCTCCAGGAGTTGAACGACCTTCCCACTTAGGTAAAAAACAAAGATCAAAGTCACTTCTCATCTTCCATAACGGGTAGTTATGTCATTATTAAGTCATGACTGCTTCACTTGTGTGTTACGGAGAGGAAACCTCACCTCCGTCCCGACTCTCTAACTCTGGAATCGGGTATTCCGTAACGGTGCGCCCTTGAAGCCGGTATTGATGCGTGGGAGGGGGAAATTAGCCATGATATGATATGGATCTCGTTGAACATTGTTGTGCCAGCGTTGAGTGCTTGGAGGGATGAATCCTTTTATTTTTTGCAGTATGAATAACTGAAGTAGCTGCTTTAGAGCTGACTGCAAAGTTTGATGACTGAATTATGGAGGATCAAGTCTTTATGCTGATAGTGTGACACAATGTTGGGTATGGGGGTGGGGGGGTGACATTAATCTTGGTAGCTCTACTGTACAAGCTCATTGGATCGGAGACGTACATGGGAGCAAACAGATGAATTGCTAGTGAGGGTTGGGGAAAGATCATCATGAAACAGGGGTGTCCAGTGTTACCCCACCTACCGGTGTGGGTCCAGGTTTTTGTTTCAGTCCAGCACTACCTCACCTGATCCAGCTCATCAAGGTCTTGATTGAAGACCATGGTTAGTTAATGAGTTGAATCAGGTGTCTGAGTGCTGGGCTAAAACAAAAACCTGCACCCAACCGGCCCTTCTTGGGTAACACACCCCTGTGATAAGGTATGGTTTAAGTGAAAGTGTTAAAAGGGATGCTGCATAAAGGACACCCTACTTCCTGTGTTGGCGGAGTGTGTACAATCTGCAGTATTATCAGCAGGTTTGTTTTTTTACAAGTGACAATGCTCTGCGGATGGAGGAGGTCAGTGTGGACGGACAATAGCGGTTTCGTTTCCTGTTTCCTGACAGTCAAAGTTCCTCTACATCCCCTACATTATAGCAAAGAAATATCTAACACAAGACTTTTTAAATAGTTGACACTGATGTTTAGATAAGTCTGCTTTCTGCTCTTCATGCAGAGAATAGATGCTAAAATAGACCTTTCACATTAATAAAAAAACACTGTGTCTTCAGCATACAAAGATTCCGTGAGGCGTCGTTGGGTCACGGATCCAATCATCAATAGTCCAGAATGTTTCTGAACACATCTTTTATTTTCTGATCTACCTTGACTGTGTAACACTGTAATGCATTCAGCTTTCTGACAAGAAGACAGAGGAGTTACACAAACAACCAGAGGTGAAGTTTTACTTCTACTTCTGGGACTGTAAATATACTTTTCTCATCGTGAATCTCTGTTCATTCTGATGGCCTCTGCCCTTCAACGCCTCACACATCGTTGTTTCCTCTCACTCACTAACCAACTCACTCACTAGCGTTGACACACACACACACACACACACACACACAGTTGCAGACCTGCACAGAGGCGCTGGTCGATTCATATTGAGCTGTCACGCAGCCTTGCTTTTAGGAAAGTAATCTGGCTTAATTGAAACTGGGATAATTAGTAAATATCTCCAAGGCGGAGTGCCTCTAATTCAAGGCTGTGGATGCACTGGTGAACATGTGAGTGCACATTATGTGTGTGTGTGTGTGTAGTGTTTATGCACATGGACACAGATATGTGCGATCAGATGTTGCTCAGGGGAACAATTCTGCTTCTCGTCTTTAGGTTGGGAGAGAGAGAGTGCAGCTACGTGTGATGATGAGCTTCTGGTAGATTG
>CM056832.1:24234065-24286565 GCA_029853015.1 Chelidonichthys spinosus | reverse complement strand
GTTAATCTCATTGGCACTAACCCTCCAAAAGCAATCTACATCCTTCACCTCCTACTTTCCACTCAGACGGGGTTCAGACACTTTTATTGCTCTGCAGAGATATCGTACGAATACGTGGCCTTCGTTTGCTCTCAGCTGATGGAAATCACCGGCCTTTATGGGTCATTTTGGACCATTTGGAGGGGGGGATATAGCTATGCATGCAATACGGGGGGGCAGTATCCCCTCATAGGGCTCTAATGAGAAGATGAAGCACATAAACAGTAGATTGGCAGCTGTGCTCAGGTTTCTCTGCAGTGATGTAGAATAAGTGTTGAGTATTCACATGCAATCAAAGGGTATTCCCTCCTCTTCTATAATACAATGTGACCAAATGTAACAGAACCCCTTAACGTTTATTATCCCATCCTTCCTGTGACTCTACTGTATTTATGATGAATCTGACGCTCGCTTCATGTATCATTTTCCCAGCGTGAAGAAATTACAAGCGCAAAGCGACGACTCATTTGGGCGTTACGAGCCAGCGATCTAGAATCACTTTCCCCGCCAGCGGAAGTAATAGAAAAACGGGCGCTGCCAATTTCACACAATACCTCTATATGGTGCACCTCATCCTCATCCGGGGCTTTAATATTCACACGGCAGATGTTCAATCGGCCCGGACGCTAAGAAAAGTAAATCAAGGATATCTCATGGGACTCTCTCGTCTCGGAGTGTGACATCATAACTCATTCTGACATCTATGTGCCGTAACCGTCGAGCGAGGCTGTTTGAAATATGGCGGAGAGGCGTTAATCTACTGAACGCATCCCGGAGGCCTTCGATGGGGGGGCTCAGGCACGCTTCATACATATATATATATATATATATATATATATATATATATATTCATTTTACTTGTGAAGGGACAATGTGAAACATTAAAAATGTGAAACATTAAAAAGATTGGCTGTCGGCTAATATTAGACTCATAGGATCAAGTAAGCCTATTGTAACAAAAGTATGTTTTTGTTATTTTTAAATTATTTGAAATGTAACATAACCACCCTTTAAAGAAATGTGTTATTTTATATAAAAAAAACATAGAAGGGCATCCTAGATAACGTCATGATGTTTTCTCCACTGGAAGATCACCCTAGAGATAACATCATCAAGTTTATCTCCATTCAAGGGCATTCCAGACAACTTCATAATGTTTTCTCCACTGGAAGGTCACCCTAGAGATAACATCATCAAGTTTTCTCCATTTAAGGGTATCCCAGAAAACTTTTGGATGTTTTCTCCACTGGAAGAGCCCCCTAGAGGTAACATCATCAAGTTTTCTTCATTTAGGGGTATCCCAGAAAACTTTTTGATGTTATCTCCACTGGAAGAGCCCCCTAGAGGTAACATCATCAAGTTTTCTTCATTTAGGGGTATCCCAGAAAACTTTTTGATGTTATCTCCACTGGAAGAGCACCCTAGAGGTAACATCATCAAGTTTTCTCCATTTAAGGGTATCCCAGAAAACTGTTTGATGTTTTCCCCACTGGAAGGATGCCCTTCAAGGCATTTTAATATATTTGATCTACTATAGGGGCATCCAGGAGGATAGTATTTCCTGTCAGGGCATACATGCATGCAGTGAATCAATAAAACGTTCCAGCTGAGCTCAGGGTGGCTGTACAGATGGGTCGGGGAAATAATGGGGATATTTCACACCGGCGACGGCCAGCAGTCAATTGCACTCAGAGCACTCAGAGCACTAATAGGGTTTTTACGTGACCCAAAGTGTGATTATCCCCGCTCTCGATTTTCATTACCTAACCTTCATTACACATCTCAGGTCCCTTTGGCAAAAAGAGCCACGGAAATGTAAAGGCTTCAGGAAGAATAACAAGAGAGAGAAATAAAGGGCTGATTTATCACCTTTCACTGTTTGGTATAATGCCTGTCCTGTGTGGCTTTACAGCCTGACCGAATGCTTTCTTTCCAATCATGAACTAGAGGAGTCGCTGGGCTTCAGTGACTCTGGAGAAAGTCTCTAACGAGACACGAGAACGGAGTCGCTGCAGTTGATTCACCAAACAGCCAGACTGTCAGAAGACACGCCACCTGCATTTAATCAAATACCCCAAATACAACATTGTTTTATGTTTTTGTACACGTTAAATAAACAGAATATGATGTATTCATGGATGAGCTTTAAGGTTTATTTTTTTGCTAGAGCCAGGCTAGCTGTGGACGACAGAAGATGGAGAATGAGACAAGTATGATTATATAAGCCTGCAGGATGAGGCTAAACCTTGTGCAAACACACTGAATTAAATAATTTGCCATACAAAGTACATATAATCCTTCTAAATATATAAGTTTTATGAAATATCTTCTTTATTTTATACAAATTGAAGACAAAATGCATGAAACACAGTATGTTTTAAGTTGTGTGATGAAATTTGAGGATGCTGTATCACATTTTTCAACAATGTAATTGAGTCATAATCCGCCCAAGAAAGACATGTGGCTGGTGGAAGAGAAATAGTATTATATTAGGGATCTAGATGAGCTCAGTGGCGCTCCTAAAAACGGCAGGCATGCCATAATTGTGATGAATGCGACAGATTGTCTGTGTGTACATTGAATGTGCAGAAAAGCGTGACCTGCAAGCTGATTTTGAGAGATGTGAGATGCAATCTTGAGTCAACCGATGGACAATTAATATGCAAATCAGAAAAGAGCTGTAGGGGAATGTTTAAAAAAAATCAGATAATGAGACATGTAGCATGTTCATTTAATTTGTCTGCCATGGGAATTCAGAAGATTGGAATGCATTTCCCGATGCGGATCTGCATGTTGGACTACAAGATAGAGAATGAGAATCATTTGAAAATATGATGAACTTAACATTTAAGCTCATTATTGTGATTTTCACCACATAATCAAGTGAGCAAATATAATAACCATAACCATAAAACCTGAAGAAAACACTCTGAAAAGAACATTTTTTCCATGCTTTTATACTCCAGTAACAGAGCTGCATTTGTGGCCAATGAACCACGAAACTGTTAAGAACACTTTCTGATTCTAAAAGCTTTTGAGTTGATGTGCTCCATTGTTAGTGCCGTAGAAAATGGTCCTTGATCAATAAATCAAAGTCGCTGCAGGAAAAAAAAGAAGAGATATCTATCATAAATGCTTTCTTTAGGTTTCATGGAAATCAATCAAATGCTGCTATCAACCACTTAATGGAAAACCCTTAAGTAAACTATAACAGGGAAACTGTCTGATTTATTTCTTCTTCTGCACTTTCCTGTGTTTGACTTTATTCACATTCATTGAAAGCTTTGCCTCGATTCACCAGCACATGTCATAGTGTGCCATCATCGAGGGACAGAAGGGTATTGTTGAAAGCCTTGGATCAGTTACAGACAGGCTCAGGTTGAAATATCAAATAAATAATGGCTTATTTCTGCTGTCGTATGATGAATTATGCATGAAAAACGTTGACAGCGCCAATAAGTTTGAGTATGTGTCACATGATCATCTAATGATCCAGGACATGTGTTGGTCCCTGGGAGTCGTGGCTGTGTATTATTCCACTTTATCAACCAGGGTACCAGCTTGTATCACTGCAGGGAGGAAGTGCCATGAATTAAAAGGCAGAAGGAGTTTGACAGCTTGAACTTCTTACAGTTATTTATGGTACTTTATATTTAATTTGCACAGCTGTGGTGGCCTAAAGCCGCTCGCTGCTCCCCCCTTGCGTGTTGTTTCCAAGCCCATCAGGTTAGGATATGATGTCACCAACATGCGGGGGGGTCACTGCTCCGAGCAGAAAACGCCCTCTGATCCACATGTGGGCTCTCCCTAGTGTTTCACACTCTTATACATAAGATCCTCAGTGTCTGCTGGCAATCACACACATTATAATGACAGCTAAATTGCTGGAACAGATGTTATTAAACATTTAACAAGCAATTATGCAATGGAGGGGTGGGGGGTGTTCATTTATGTTTGTATAAGTTCAAAAAAGTAAAAGAAAAGACATTGTATCCCTTTATACACTTTGTGTCTGTCTTGCACTTGATAAAAGTTATAATAAATAAATAAATAAACAAGCAATTATGCAATGTCTAATGATGGGATGAACACCACTATTTGATTTTAAATAAGACACTTCTGGAGATAGAAAAACAAATTGGGTTTTGAGGTCCCAGATTTTAAGTTATCAAACTGTTCATTTAGAATAAAATGGCTTGTACAATATTTGAAAAATAAGGAAATTACTTATGTTTATGTTTTAAATGAATCGGTGACAAGCAAGTTAAAGTAAACAAAATAAAAACAGAAATAATACAATAATGGTAAAAGATGAAAGCATAACATTTCTCCACTCTTTCACAGGTTTGTATTCACAAAAATGTTTTTTTGTTTGTTTTTGTTCTGTTGTTGTTTTCTCAATCAAAAACATTTTAACAGTTTTAGACAATTTAATAATTTAAATAACGTTTCGGTTCCGCGCTGATGAACGTGAGGATGACCGCGGCGGAACTAAAGTTGCGTCGGGAGGAATTTGGTTCCCACACGGCGTTCCATTTAGGAACACACTTTCACTTCCTGTTAGAAATCTGAAAACAGAAGGCGAGCCGCCGAAGCTAAACGTCTGTAGCGGCTTTTTGCTCAACAAATGTGAATGTAGCGGGAACACTGCTCGGCCAGGATGATTCCGTACACCGTCAACATCAAACTCGCGGCTCGGACGTTGACTGGCACTCTCAACTTACAGAATAAAACCGCCGTAGATTGGTGAGTAGCGCTACCGCCGCCGTTAGCATCGTTAGCCGCTCTCCTTTTTTAAATCAAGACTCGAGACTGATGACGACATCAGCTTTTAACCAAGTCTGTGTGTCAGTGTGATGCTCCTTTACATGACCGTTTTTCTGATCATGTATTTTTTCATCAACAAAGCAAGGAGAAACGCTAACATCCGGGTATCTTGCGACGTGAAGTGATGTGACAGTTTGCTGGGCCCGTTTGTTTAACCTTTAACAGAAATCCAGCAGGGAGCGTGACAGCAGCGTGACTTCATTTAAAACGTCACCCAGTTTGTATCAATCCGTATCCTGTGCTGTGTTAATCATTAACGATGAATTAATCATAATTCACTGTAACCGGTTTGGGTATTATTTCATCTCACGCATGCATGTGAATAATAAGGTAGTGATTTATTTTTTATCTTTCCTACTTTGGTTTAAAGTCACACACTTCTTCCAGCTGTGAGCTTCATCAATAGAAAGTCTGTGTGCATGAAACAGCCTGCTTTAGTTGATTTAGCTGTGATTTCTCTGCAGATGTTGCAGCCACATGTGCATGCAGATGTTTGAAAGACGAAGGTGCATCTAGACGTGGAATAGGACTGATGTTGGCTCGTAAAGTAAAATGTTTTTTGAGCTCGCTTTACGTGGTTTTCGTGCACAACTCTTTCTCTTTGTGGAGAGAATTTGAGCTCCTGATCTCCGGATGGAGATTTAAAGGTCACGTCTGACGAGCTGTAAAATTCTTCTCGGGTCACAAAACTGTTAAAATTCTCGCAATTAGTGATGCAACACCAGTTATTTCCTCTCTGATGAGATGCCAAGTGAAACCCACATAGATGTTTATGTATTGTATTTTTGTTACAAGGCAATTTCCCTGTGGGAGATGAGTAGTTTCTCTTATCCTGATTCTGTATTCAGAGAAGGGAAATAAAAAATAGCTTTAACCACGTAAGGAAAGAAAAAAGGGTGTTTTTTTTGTAGTCGATGTAGCAATCAGTCTTTGTTGCAGTAAAGAGCAAATGACTGATTTGAGATATCGATATTTAAATATGAAATCCATCCTGGAATAGGAAACAAATAGATCGTAAATATTGATATTTTGGGATTGATTTTTTTAATTCGACTCGGGTCTGTGTGCTTACGTCTTTATGTGTTCTATGATTTAGCTGACTGCAAGACAGATTTCCCCTTCAGGCACAGGGAAGTGTGAAATCTATTTTTATTCTGTAGTGGAAAGAACTTTCAGCTCCCTCGCCTCATCATTCACTTCCCTCTTTATCTGTAACCCCCCCCCTCCCCTCCTGCAGGGGCTGGCAGGGGCTGATCGCTCAGGGATGTCACTCCAGCATCCTCATCATCGACCCCAAGACGTCTCAGACCATCCAGGTGTTGGAGAGGCACAAAGCCAACGTGGTCAAGGTGAGTTACCCGTCTTACATCTGATCTGTTTACATCTATCTTCACGGTGGGGCTGCGACCGACCATTGTTTCCATTTTGGATTAATTTGCTGGTTATTTTCCAAATTCAAAATGTCAAAAACCTGCTAATGCTTTATTTATTAATTCACTAATAGTGCAGCTCTGCTCCAAAGTAGACGTTGAGATCTGTCAATAAGTTAATATGAAAACAGGTTTGACATTATTGTGGACATTTGGACTGATGGAAAAGAACACGTCTGATGAAGAAATTATGTTTTGAGACACTTGTTTCTGTTGCTATTTTAGTTTTTTCCCATATATTTTCCATCGCTCACTATTAGTATTAGCATTGTGTAACCTGGAGCCTCTCCGTCAGACACGTTCAGCTCTGCTTCGCTGTGTAAGCCGACACTAGCACTGCTTATAAAGGTGGCTTCTGTATTGACAGATAGTACTATTTAGTGTGTGTGTGTGTGTGTGTGTGTTATATGTGTCTGTTTGTGTGCTTTTGTGGAAGGGGTAAATAATGGGCAATACATTTGACGCTGATTATCAGTGTCTGGGCTCAATCCAAGGCTCTCAATCTTCACTCCGAAGCACACTTTAATCTTGTAAAGCACCGCGGCGGCGGCGGCGGCCGGGGGGCCATCGCTCACCAGCCTGGCACACGGGAGAGCTCGCTGAATAAAAAAATAAATAAAGAAGAAAAAAGACGAAGTAGCCACGGTAAAACGCATGCCCATTCAGGAACAAATACAGATACAGAATCAATTATTTAAACTTGAGTCATTTGTCTGTAAGTGGAGCCGCCTGCACACGCTGCTGTGTGTTTCCTGTAGTCCTTATTAGGTCGCATCGGTTTAATACACCACAGTTAACCAGCAGCTCTTTGCACCAGCCGTGTCGTCAAATTCATCATCTTCTGTTTCACTGTGGCCGAACTGGAAGTCCTGAAATGTCTCCATAGAGACTACTCTGAGTGTGGTTTTGTGTCCTGCAGGTGAAGTGGTCCAGGGAGAACTACTACCACAACCTGAGTTCCCCCTACTGTCTGCGGCTGGCTTCGGGCGACGCCTCGGGGAAGATCATCGTGTGGGATGTGGTCAGCGGCACCGCCCACTGTGAGATCCAGGAGCACTCCAAACCCATCCAGGGTGAGAGGTCTTCCTAGATCCGCTCTGCAGGGAACTTTGTTTTCGCGAAGATGCTCTCGCCGTTATTCTTCGTGTTTCCTGCCGGTGCTTCCTACACCTCCACGCTCTTAAACTCCTCCTCCGTCTCACTCTCTCTCTCTCTCCCCCAGACCTGGAGTGGTTATGGAATCAGGATGCGTCTCGGGATCTCCTGCTGGCCATCCACCCTCCCAACTACATCGTTCTGTGGAACGGAGACACGGGCACCAAGCTGTGGAAGAAGAGCTACGCCGAAAACATCCTCTCCTTTTCCTTTGATCCCTTTGACTCCTCCAACATGGCATGTAGGTGACCATCATACCGTCCTACTTTTCTATTCTTTACCCAACATGTAGCTGGAGGTCTTTGAGTTACTCTTTTATTGAGCTGTTATGGGAAAATATAGAATATATGTGTTTTTTTTCTTGGCAGTGCTGACCAGTGAAGGAATAGTCTTCATCACAGACTTTTCCCACTCCAAACCACCGGGCAGCGCTGGCAAAAAGGTCTACATCGCTAGCCCCCATGCAAGCCCCGCCCACACTAAGCCCGCCCCCACCGCCGCCCCGGTCCCAACCGGCGCCAAGAAGGCCCTCAACAAGGTCAAAGTGCTCATCACCAACGAAAAGCCCACGTGAGTTGCAATTTTTTTAAATCTGCTCAAAGTTTCTATTCAAAAGATATGAAGTCAGCCCGTCTGGATTCTTTTAGTTTGATCGTGTTTTTCATTTTGTGCCGGAGCTCATTTGTTTGTCGACTGTCAACCATCAAGATTGCAGATCAGTCGGGTTGAAGGGGTTAAAGACGGGGGTTTAAACTGTCGTATCAATTAAGCGTAAGCTCTGGTAAATCTGTTTGACAGATTTATTACGCCTCCACGTCTTTTTAAATATCACAACACACACAGGGAGTAATGACTAACATCATTCTTTTTTTTGCCATTAGGTGACAAACTTGTGAAAATGCTGTGAGACATTAGTTACATTTTATTTTATTTTTTTAAAGGCGAGGCGGATCAGGGACCAAAGGCTCCTTTGATGTTCTGGCAGCTTCCTGCCTGAGCGGTTGTGAGTGTAGAACAGAACTTTTATTTATAGCAGCAGCGCCCCGGCCTCGTCCGTCCACCGACTCATCCGGCTCTGATAACAAACTGCATTCATCTCACTTGTCTTTATTCCCTCCGTCTTTCTGTCGCCGTGTCCGTTTCAGACCTTCTTCCCTCACCTCTGCCGTGCTGTGTAATTGCTCTGGAAAGTATTCCATCAGTCTGGCTGTTGCTTTGGGTGTTTATCATGTTGAGTGTTACAGTATCTCTCTCTTCCATCTGCCTGTGCTTGATAGATGAGGGGCGTCGCTTCGCCAAGAAATCCATATGTCATGTTGACTACCTGCTGGATGATACGCAAACACACGTGGACACACGTGTACATTTAAAATCAATAATCCCAATGATTTCAGATGCTTGGGGTCCAGTGTCGGGACTCTTAAGAGGAAGCTACTTTATAAACGAGTTTGATTTAGGCCATAGATGAGTGTGATTCTGTGAATTATTTATATACATGTGTAAATATTTATTCATGGCTAAGGTAAGAGTAGCGTAAGGGAGAGATAAAATAATAAAAATAATAAAAACCACCTGGTCTAAGCCCCAAATGTATCAAACTATTATATAAAAATCACCAAAGATCTGTTTTTTTTTAATGTGGTGATTTAAGTATATTAAAATAGTATATTTTTCTGCTCACTATAACAGTAGAGTAATTAAAAGAGTGGTGAAGAAGAACTGTGTCAAAGCTAACGGAGCTAACCACTAAATCAATTCCTATTTCTAATAAATGAAGTGGTATCGGATCTGTGCCTGGACTCCAGTACTCACCGATACCGATGCCAGCTTTTTCTGCAGTATCGGTGGTTCCGAATCGGAACAACTCTAATTATCGGCATAATATCGTGAATTGTAATAATCTTGGCCGAGATATTTTTCCATATGGTCCCATGCCGTTTCCAGCTGCTGCTGGTCTCCTCAGCTGTACAATGTGATGATGCAAACAGGCTCGTAGTGCAGGTCCTCCATCTGGCCTCCACCAAGTTCATTCTGTATCATCTCCACATCACACGTTCAGGCTGAAGTCGCTCCACCACGTATAAACCCTGGAGTTGAACTGAATGTCCTCTGGGTCATTTTGTGTTGATTCAACAAGATTAAACAGTGGAGAGATCTGGGAGATCTTCTGAAACCACACACACACACACACACACACACACACACACACACACACACATACACATAAACACCTTGCACAACTCACACTTTGTTTGTGTTTGCATGTGGCAATGTATAATAATCCTGCTGCAACCTTCATGGCTTATTCCCAGCACAGAGAGAGAGTCTGGGATGTGAGGAGCGTGTGATGTTTTTGGTAATTGTACAGCTGAATATTTTCTGTGAGGCGTTCGGGGGAACGGGACGTTTTCTTCTTTCTGTTTTTCCTCTTTTTCTCTGAAGCTGTGTCGCCTGTTCTTTTTTAAAACAGAAGTTTAAAGCACAGAAGTCTCTTTCTCTGCTTCGTTCTGATGTTCACACACTCCTTCTTCCCCCGACTTCAATAAACTGGTGACATCGGTGGTGGTGTAGCTCGGAGACTCCTGAAGGTTCCACTATTGGGGCTGTTTTCTTTATATGTTGCCCCTGAGCTGATAATAATCTCTATAGTGATATAAAGTTTGTCTCTGTAAAAACATCTTGGAGGAATGAAGCTGTAGGGATGAGTTATGGCCTTGGACCTGCTCATAAAGTCTGTGAGATGTAAGCCCCCCTCCCTTCCTTCTCGATGGAGCTGTAGTATTTGTGTCTGTGTCTTCGTCGTGTGGAGGGGATTGAATCTGGCTGCTGACGAGGATGATTGTGTTTGCAATTAATCTTTATTGTTTAACGTTTTGAAGACGTGCAAAATAATAATCAAATCAATTCATCCGATTCCGGCTTAATTCATCAGCCTCCCGTCATTAGTTCACCTTTGAGTTCTCCCTCGTCTGCCTGAGACTCAAAGGCCACAACATGATAACAAAATAATTCAGTCTTCTTTTATATGGGAAGACATGAATAAAGATAAGAGTTGATCCAAGGAATTCGTTTTTTTTTTATTAAGCTTGTTTCGAGACTTCCTCATCCATCATCACATTGCTGTATTTGCATATTTCACGAGAGTGTTGAGTCTCATTATAAGTTTGAGACTGAATAATCCGGTTATCCAGACCTTCATTCGGTCTTTATGCGCCCCCTTCAAGCATGTGTTGTGTGCAGTATGTTGAGTTTAAAACGAGTGCATTAATGTATCACGCTTCCCCTTCGCTAGTTAAAATAACCTCCGACCCTGAAATGACTTTCCTCTCTCTGCTGCAGCGCCGAGGCGGTGACGCTGAACGACTGCCTGCAGCTGTCCTACCTGCCGTCCAAGAGGAACCACATGCTGCTGCTGTATCCCAGAGAGATTCTGGTCCTGGACCTGGAGCTGAGCCAGACAGTGGGCGTGGTGGCCATCGAGCGCTCCGGCGTGCCCTTCGTTCAGGTGAGGCACAGTCAAAGTGTGTGGAGGAGGTCTCAAACTTTTTCTGTTGGCTGGAAAAACGGTGGCTAATTTATCCAAGCCGATCTCTGGGTCCTTCTTTCTTATCGGTTGGAATATTTTCCTGCTGTGTATTTGGAATTTCCACGCTTTAACACCTTGGAAAAATGTATAATAATAATAATAATAATAATAATAATAATAATAATAATAATAATAATAATGCATTATTTAAGGCCGCCTTTCTGAACACTCAAGGTCATCTTACAGTTTAAAACGGCTAAATGCAGTTAAAACAAGCAGAATTATCCAAAAGTAATGGATCAAATTAAATTAAAAATAAACAAATAAATATATATAAATAAATATTTATTATGATTTATTTATATTTATTTGAATACTTGTGTATTTTAATTATTTATTATTTATTTTAGTATTATAATAAAGTATTATTTATTTATTTATATACTTATGTTTTATTTATTATCATTATTTATTATGATTTATTTTTGTATTATAATGTATTTATACATTTTATATAATTATGTATTATTTATCATTAGTCATTATTTATTTTAGTATTATAATAATAAATGATTTATTTATTTATTTATTTTATATACTTATGTATGATTTATTATGATTTATTTGTGTATTATAATGATGTATTTATTTATTTAATATACTTATGTATTATTTATCATTAGTTATTATTTATGTTAGTATTATAATAATGTATTATCATGTATTTATTTATTTATTTTACATACATAGTTTGATAACAAAGTGGAGTTAGGTGGGATAGGCCGGTCTAAACAGGTGTGCTTTGAGGGAGCTTTGCACCCGAGGGTGACGTCTTAGCCGGTTTAGTTTGAGATAAACGACAGGACGGCTGTACTGCCGACATCGCCGTCTCCTCCTCCCCTCAAATAAACCCGGCACACAATTTCTTCTTTTATTGCAATACTCCAAAGACTTTACCAAAACCTGTCTTTTTCTCTTTTTTATGGATGACTCTTCAGCGAGTCAATTTCCCCCGCCGTGAATGATAAAGAGCTCTGCTTTCCTTTCCTCCCCTCTCGGTGCTCAACCTCATCAAGGTCTGACGACTGTGCGGTCCTTTAGCTGCAGCGAAGAACGTCACATGCTGTCTGATTCCCGATTGTCACGTTCGGCATCCCCCCCCCCACACATCCTGTGTGACCTTTAGGTGCCAATTCCTTTCTTCTGGTGTCGAGGTTTCTAATTGGAAGTAGATGAATGCTGCGGGGGGTTACGGATAGAGGATTTGTCACGGCTGCAGAGCCGGTAAATGCTCTGCTTTCACTCCCAACTCTGTGAAAATCACCTGTGGTGGTTCTTCTCTTTGTCCACCATGATATGGCCCTTTTTTATGTGTAACCTTGAACGTTGTGCCTCATGCATGGACCAGTTTACCGCTCCTCAGTTTATCACAACAGACAGTTGACATTTTTTCTATGCGAGAGGAAGTTCTGTTCTATATTTATTTTATCGCGCCTCCATAAATCATACTTATTTTCGTCCCTGTCAGTGATCCCGGTTTAATGAATGTATCCACGGTTAAGCAGCACAAAGCCTTTTGTAGTCAAAGAGTCTGTCCTGGAGTCACAGAGCAGGAGTGGAGGGGTATTACTCAGCCTCCTCGGCCTCCGCCTCCCCTTCTCTTTAAGTGTTATAAAGTGCTTGCCATGCAGCCAATTTGCATGAGTGATGACACGGCTTCTGCAACAAAAAAAAAAAAAGTCCAGGCCGGAGTCTGGAAGCTCCGAGAGCCAAGACGGCCACGTTATAGACACATCTACGCCGCACACGCTGTCAGATCTGGCGTCCACAAGTGGCCTCATTAATCAGCTCGCACGGTCTGCAGCCCAAAACCTGATGCGGTCCACGTGGCGAGGTCCGGCTTTAAACACGATGCTCACATGATGAATGGGAGGAAAACTCGTAACGTATTTAACACATAATATATTCCAGTTTGAAATTCACCAGCAACTCAAAACGGAAGCCTCCTGCTTGTTTCACCCACGGAGAGAATATTTTTCATCATCCCATGTTAAACATCAACATAAATACTGGCTTTCTTTATATATATGTTACTGAATTGACATAAAACAATTTTGGTTAATTGATTTTTAAACTTTTCCAGCTAAATCACCAGACTTTCCTCGGTTTGCAGCGTCTCCAACTGGAGCATTTGTTATTTTCTTATCGGGAGTCGGATCTCTTTGTCTTTTATTATAGCGGTCATAGAGGAAGTAAACACGTTGCTTGACCAGATGTTTGTCGTTGCTATGACAACAATGAAAGCTTCCGCTAGCATCTTAGCTCAACCGTAATAAACACCAATTAGATGACAATTTGGCATCAGCATCATCACCCTAAGGAGCTTAACGAGGCGTTGTCACACGTTGTGATGGTTTAATTAGATAAATAAATGCGTACATTCTAGAAGTTAAGTAGCATGTTAGCATCGTAATAAACGTAATAAAATGTTTGCCTTTTTTCTCTGAATATTGCCCCCCTCTCTCGGCTAGCAATTTTAAATTTTGACGAAAATGTTTCACTTTTTTCTGACTTTTTGTTTTTCAACATTGATTTTACATTTGTGTTCCGATGAATCAAACGAGTAATAACAATAGTAATAACAGTTCAACACTAAGTCTGCAGCCATGTTGCCTCTCTCTCTCTGTGTTCAGGTGATTCCCTGCGCTCAGCGCGACGCCCTCTACTGTCTCCACGAGAACGGCTGCATCACCCTCCGAGTGTGTCGCTCCACCGGCACCCCAGAGGAAGCAGCAGGTAACACACACACACACACACACACACACACACACACTCTCATCATCCGTTCAGCTGCGCTGCGGTCCAAGCCTGTAACCGCTCTCTCTCTGCTCCGGTGCATTAACTCCCTTACTGTCTCATTCATCTTTGGTTTCGTGTTGTACAGTCGGCCAAAGGGAGTCCATAGATCCTGAATCTCCCTCCCTCCCTGACTTACACCTCCTCCATGCTACTCATTTCTCTCCCTATCATTTCCTTCCGAGTCATTTATTCCCTTATTTCCTCGTGTCTTCTTTTTTTATTCTCCTCTCTTTAAATCATTCATATCTCTGCTCTCTGCTCCTCTTCTTTCCTCTCAATCACACTTATCTACTTCCCCTCTTCTTTCTGCTTCTGTTGCCTTTTATTATTAACATCCTCTCATGTCTTCTTCCACATTTTCTCCTCTTTTTCTCACATCTGTCCCCTTCGATACATGCCCACCGATTTTGCTCTGATTCCATCATCATATTTAAATTTATCTCTCCTCCTGACCTTTTAATCTCCCATCCTCCCCCTCCAGACCCCGAGCAGAACGTCTACGAGCTCATGTACGACCTGCGTTCTCAGTGCGACGCCATCCGAGTCACCAAGACCGTCCGGCCGTATCGTATGGTCATCTGCCCCGTCAACGAAAACAGCGCCGCCCTAATGGTCAGCGACGGCAGAGCCATGCTGTGGGAGCTCAAAGCTCACACCGGCAAGGCTGCCAATACGAGGTACACACACACACACACACACACAAACATATATACACACACACACACACATGCATATCATTCTGCAAAGTTACGTAACAGAAACAGCAGGAAGAGGTTAAACGTTTAAATACTTTGTAAAGTGACTTTAAAGAAGACAATCCTCCAGGTTAATTGTAGTCTCCTCGGTGATGGGTGCAGGTGGAGGTGGGTGGGGGGGTGCAGAGTCTATCATTGATGAGCCCTCCTCTCCCCCTTTGATGCAGCACAGCCTTCCTGCCGTCGAGGAGACGGTTGCGTATTTCCCTCTGAAGTCGGCTTCCTGTGTGAGACAGTTAGACGTTACGTCTGCCTGTCAGCAACCCAAAAAACCCCAAAATGTATTTTGGGAAAAAACAAGAGGAATGATGAGGGATGACATGCTTTTGTTTAGTTTTTTTTTTTCCCTTTGTGATGATGAATGATCTTATTATAGTTGCGTTTGAAGTTCCAGACGGTTGGGCGTTCTATTTCAGGACTGTTGAAGTGAAGCTGCCCTAAATCGATAATTCTTATTGTTTAAATATTCATGTTCCTGTAAAGACAGATGCTCGGACATTGAGTCCTGGTCCATTCTGTCTGTGAGGTGGTGTTGTCATGGTGGGCCTATAGCATGTTGAGATAAAACAATCAGAGATATGGGAGTGGAATATTTCACTTGTTTTTTTTAATTACGCGGCCTGTTATCAATACGAGGAATCGCTAGACGAACGCTGCCGTTTCCCTCCGGTTCAGTCATTTATTAAAAGGCCTATCATTCATCACCCTCCATTCACTCCTTTTTTTTTAATAACGACCATCTGCCACGCTTTGAAAATGTTTTTAATTAATAATCTGTCCTCCCCTCTCTGTCAGCTCTGGACTCTCGCCGCTCTACACCCCCGCGTCGTTCTGCGGAGCTCCGACGGGTCCGAGCCAGAAAAGGATCCAGGATCTGTCTCTCAACAGCATGATCGGTACGTCTGCACATCACTGTAGACCGCAGACAGGCTGGGGGTCAGAGGTCACCACATACAGTGAACACCCCCCATTACATATTTACATGTTGGTGTGGGTTCTCTCTGGGTTCTCTCAGGGTTTTTTTCTGGGTTCTCTCCGGGTTCTCTCTGGGTTCTCTCGGGGTTCTCTCTGGGTTCTCTCGGGGTTCTCTCAGGGTTATCTCCGGGTTCTCTCGGGGTTCTCTCCGGGGTTATCTCCCAGGTTCTCTCCGGGCTTCTCTCTGGGTTCTCTCTGGGTTCTCTCCTGGTTCTCTCGGGGGTTCGCTGCCTCCCAAAAGACACTATACCTTTAAATGTTTTTAGCTGTTTTTTTTTTTATTGAAATCAAAAGAAAGTACATTAGATATATTCATAATTTTATTTGTATTTAAAATAAATAAATAATAATTACAAAAATATATAAAAATACAAAAATAATAATTTACGTTTTTAGCTGTTTTAGCTGTTTTAATTTGTCTTATACTGTGTACATAGTCTATTATTATTGTATTTTGCATCTTATTTTATGAGGATAGGTTCATTGATTACGCTCCATGTTAGCTCCAGCCTTCCACTCAAAAACCCCATCTTCAGTGTTTTTGCAGAGCTGTTCGGGTGGTTGCTGTTGTTCATTTCTTATTCATGTTTTTCAGAATTTGTTTTTCCACTTTGAGATGGCTAACTATTGAGGGTAGATTAGTAGAAAAAAATGTAGATTTGCTTTCATTTTAATCCCAGGCTATATCAAGATCATCTGAAAATAGTTTGGGGCGGTGTATTTATTTTCTATTTACAGTATATCACTTAATCTTTCTTCCTCCTAGGATGGCTTTCATTTTTCAAAGACACTGTGTGTGTGTGTGTGTGTGTGTGTGTGTGTGTGTGTGTGTGTGTCTGTGTGTCTGTGTGTCTGTGTGTCTGTGTGTGTGTGTGTGTCTCTCTGTGTGTGTGTGTGTGTAGCAGGCCCTCTTATATCTTTTTATTGTCCTTCAGGTAGTTGTTTAGGCCTCGGGGTAACACATCCTTTCTGCTTTAATGTTCCTGTTGCTCTCTGCTCTGCACACTAACACCGGCCGGCACCCAGCGGTGCTCAGCTCTAAGAGTCCCGTGGGTGCTCGGCCCGTCTTCTCTTTGTCTGTCTGTTTACCGTCTCATCCTTCTTTGCTTGTGATGTATTTCCATCTTCTTCTTCTTCTTCTCTCTCTCTCCTCCCTGTTGATTCAGAACAGAGCTGCTGTCAAAAGATGAACGTAGGAATAAAATAGTCATGAGAAGCAGGATTTTTTTCTTTCCTTTTAAACATTTGTCAGTTGTATTCTGTGTCAAAATGGCAGTGATCTGAGGGAACTAGGGAGGTGGACCAGTGGTGGCATAAGGGGAGCTGTCTCACACACACACACACACACACACACATGCACACACACACACACACGCACAGGAATATCTGTCTGACAGTTGCTGACTAAAGCTCTCTTGTTATGAGGAAATGTCCCTGGCCATCATTTTATAAAAAGCAAGCCGGTTGTTAAAATCGGAGGGCATGCGACAGATAACGGTCCAAGTCGTCGCCGCCGCCGCCGGCAGGAAATGCCATCGAGAAACCCATATCTGCCTTTCCTGCAGAGGGCTGTTGTATGATCTCATTTCATTTTATGGCGTCCTCGAGCTGTAATGAGCACTCAATTAGAGAGCCATTACATCTCCAATGTAAAGAAGGCCGTTATGGTGCAAGACATTTTTAATTCTGTTTCCAACCGGTGCCGATGATAACTTGGAGTGCACCGGCAGATGTGTCCTCTTTGCACTGCAGCAGCGACTGACTGCCCATCTAGAACATATTAAATCTCAGTTATGAACTGTCTGCTTGTGAAAAGCATTGAAATCCCAGTCTTTGGAAATATTAAATAGGTCTGCGGCTTAGCTTTATGGTGGAAACTGGTATATTTTATATTAGATATGTAGTGAAAGTAGATCAGAAACATGGATGTGCAGTTGAATTGTCTCACACCACTAAACCCTCATTAAAACCGCCCAGCTGCCCTTAATGAAACAACAACACCGGTTGTTTTCTGCCGGCTCCGGCTGCACTCAGATCAGCTCTTACCACCAGGAGCAGCGTTGGATTAGATCGGGGAAGCCAAAGTTGGAAGTGCAATTTCACAAGAGGGCTAATGAGCTCGGTTACAAATAGTCCGGAGCCGTGGAAGTGAAGGGGGGGAGACTCCGGGCTACTAAAGATTAGGTTTGTCCCAACACTTTTTGTTGCAATGCTCAAAGTATCGCCAGCTCTCAAAAGTGTCGTTGAAACTTATTCCTAATGCTGCTCTTTTTTTTTTTGTTGCAATTACGTGAGACAAATAAACTGTGACGCTTTTTTAATGAGCTCTCCGTACGGATGGTTGCTCCGGAGCAGCTCTCTAAATGCTGTCCAAGCCTTCCTCCGCAAACATTTACGGATATTATAGGAAACACCGTGCAGCTCAGTGTATAAAGTTATGGGGGACCATTAAAGTAATGTCATATTTTCTTCACGCGTAGTTATTCAGCTGCCAGACTTTTCAACTTAAATTGGATCTCGACTAATTTTGTGTTTTTGCCGAAATATTATATTGGATGAGGTTGAATCAACATGTAGGAGGACGTGGCTGAGGGCCAAACAACCTATTAAGGACGTTCCTAATTGGAGCTTCAACCCCATGATACTTTTCTGGGATTTCGTTCATGCAGTTTAGTCGTATACACATTGAAATATCAATTTTCTATGAGGAGCAACGGAGGACACTTGATGGACACTTGTCATGTTGACAAGCATTCTAGCTTCGCTGTGTGATACTATTATGAAACTTGTTCCATTAATTAAGCAGCGATTGATGTTGTTTTTTTTATCTCCAGGTCAGACACTGATAGCCGGCGAGGCTTCTCCTCCGTCATCCAACCAGCTGGAGGTCCAGCTGAAGTTCCTGCTGACCGGCCTGCTGTCTGGTCTGCCGCTGCCGCCGTTCGCCATCCGCATGTGTCCGCCTCTCACCACCAAGAACATCAACCACTACCTGCCCCTGCTGGCCATAGGTATGTACAGAAAAAACTGCACTTCTGTTGTGTGTGAAAGGAGCCGGGATCCGTACTGCAGAGTATTCTTACAGCCCTGGGTCCGGACGGAGTTTTACATGTAGTTCCTGTGTTTTCACAAACATCTGGAGGCGACGGTGTGCTGTTTTAATTCAATCGTGATTCGTTGCTTTTTCAGGGTAAAAACCAGAGAAATGTCTGTTTCTGTCGCTTTTCTCCGTCACCGCCTCGGCAACAAATAGTTCCAACATGCTGCTTATTTAGGTGAATGTATTTCATCTGAAAGAGATGGCATGTATGGATTCTATGACATAATATAGAGCTGTTAAACACTTGGATGTCACGCACTGTATCCATCTGCAGTTTACAATTACAATTGAGGAAGCTCTTTGGCTTTTTTCCGACTCACATCCTGCAGTCGGTATTATTTTATCGTAGAGACATTCCGCGTGAGCGTTCATCTGTCAAAAGGTGAAATGTGGATTCTAAAAGCTGTCATGGAACTGTCGCCATATTCTTCATATTCATGGAACGAAAGTTGTCAAATGTTATTGTTTTACCTTCACTGTCAAAGCGAGACAGAGTGAGATCATCCCGACGAGTCGTCAGCTACGCTAGTTCGTTGGTTTGATTCACCACGTTGCACATTTGTCTATTTGCTGATAGAAATGTTATTAATTACAGTTTGAATATTCCCTATGAAGAGTTACGTAAATGAAAGTAAGTAAAAGTGCTCATTATTCAGGGTATCGTCCTTCCAAAGTTTTAGATATTCCCATGTTGCCGTTGAAAGTACAATATTGAACTTGAGGAATTCAAAATAATCATAATAACTTGCTAACCACCCACCACTGATTTTAAAAAAAGTATAATACATACATATTTAATATTTGACGCATAAATAATAATAATTCTGTTCAAAATTAGCATTGGGAATGAAACGAAACGGGAAATTAGCAGCTGCTGATACGAAGGGAAGGATAAAGTCAAGAAACGGCAACACGAAGGAGGTAGAGAGGAAGGGGGGAGAGAGAGAGGATGGAGGGAGCGAGAGGAAGGAGGTAGAGAGGGAGGGAGAGAGAGGATGGAGGGATAGAGGAAGGAGGTAGAGAGAGGAAGGAGGTAGAGAGGGAGGGAGAGAGAGGATGGAGGTAGAGAGGGAGGGAGAGAGAGGATGGAGGGATAGAGGAAGGAGGTAGAGAGAGGAAGGAGGGAGGGAAGAAGGAGGGAGAGAGGAAGGGGGGGAGAGAGAGGATGGAGGGAGCGAGAGGAAGGAGGTAGAGAGGGAGGGAGAGAGAGGATGGAGGGAGAGAGGGAGGGAGAGAGAGAGGATGGAGGGAGAGAGGGAGGGCGAGAGAGAGGATGGAGGGAGAGAGGGAGGGCGAGAGAGAGGATGGAGGGAGAGAGGAAGGGGGGGGAGAGAGAGAGGAAGGAGGGAGCGAGAGGAAGGAGGTAGAGAGGGAGGGAGAGAGAGGATGGAGGGAGAGAGGATGGAGGTAGAGAGGAAGGGGGGAGAGAGAGAGGAAGGAGGGAGCGAGAGGAAGGAGGTAGAGAGGGAGGGAGAGAGAGAGGATGGAGGGATGGAGGGAGAGAGGAAGGGGGGGAGAGAGAGAGGAAGGAGGGAGCGAGAGGAAGGAGGTAGAGAGGGAGGGAGAGAGAGAGAGGAAGGAGGGAGCGAGAGGAAGGAGGGAGCGAGAGGAAGGAGGTAGAGAGAGGAAGGAGGGAGGGAAGAAGGAGGGAGAGAGGAAGGGGGGAAAGAGGGAGAGAGAGAGAGGAAGGAGGGAGCGAGAGGAAGGAGGTAGAGAGGAAGGAGGTCGAGAGAGGATGGAGGGAGAGAGGGAGGGAGAGAGAGGATGGAAGGAGCAAGAAGAAAGAGGGAGGGAAGAAGGAGGTAGAGAGAGGAAGGAGGGAGAGAGAGAGGAAGGAGGGAGAGAGAAAAGAGAGAGACTGTGCCTGTCTGTGGCTTTGTGTGTGTGTATATTTGTGTAGGCACACACACACACACACACACACACACACACAGAGAGAGAGACCCCTATAGAGTCTCTTTAATATATTATTATTATTATATTCAGTGTGTCTCAATCTATTCGGTCTGTATGGAGTTAGTATTCCTTCAGATAAGGAGGATAATTTGAATAAACTCATTTAAAGATAATAATAAGTGACATAAGAGATGATATGAGGTGATATAACAGATTATTAATGAGGATAATCTTAATAAACCGTCTGAGGGACCCTCTGCACATTAACACACATTTGCTAAACTTCCCTGATTATTTCAGAAACTTAAACTTTAGTTCTCTGAAGTTAATGCATTATTCATCGTCGGCCTTCCCTTCCTCCAGAGAGTCTCCCCCCCCCCCCACACACACACACACACACACACACACCACACACGCACATACACACACACCTGGTTCAACGGTGCCGTCCAGAGTCAGCAACACATAGGATTGCCCTGATAATTACCAATACAACAAATCGGGTTGCAAACTCATAGATTAATCTCCTTCTACAATCCCAACGTATGACCACGGCTGGTATTTGTGTCTCAGGTGTGACCTGTTTAAAGTGAAGGGCCATTAAAAAAACCTTTCCTGTGTATGAGTTTTGGAGCCGGGGGCAGTAGGAGCCCATCACGCCACAGATGGTGTGGGGTCGACTTGGCACAGCTGGTTCCCGGTGGCGTTCTGAATCTAAATCTAAAACAGGCGATTGAGAACTCTCTGCACATCATTTGTCGGGTCTCCGTAGTCGATTCGTTAAAACGCTCTCTAGCTGCATTAATGAAATGTGCATTTTTTAGGTCGGGGGAGGGGATTTAAATCAGAGGTGCACATCTCTGCTGGAAGGTGGAGGTGCTGGTATCTGGAGTCTACTATATTTCATATTTATCCCATTTCCTGCATTAGCACAGTTAGGAATGATGCATATATTACAAGGTAGAATTCACCCTAAATGTCTGGTAACTCAGTTACGATGCTGAGGTTGGAGCTGTGTCAGGTGTTCTGGCAGGTGTTTACCAAGAGCCAGAGAACACACCTGATCACGGTGCTGGCTGTGTGCTTGGCAGATACACAGCTCCGTCTCCTTTCTTGGCCTCTGTGTCGGTCTGTGTCGGGTTTCTCCTCCCCCGGTGTGTCGGTGGGTTAAAAGGGGAAACTCATTGAGTCTCAGCGAGGTGACACCAGTCAGAGGAGCAAGCCAAGTCTTTACACCCGCGAGGTGCAACTAAAGCACGAGATGAGCTCATTGCTTATGATGTGCAAACACTGAGTCGAGCTCTGCAGCCAGCCAAACTACTATTGAGTCTCCTTTCTAAAAATTAGGAGTGGATTTCTACATTTTTGTGAGAAATAAATGCCTACATGCTTATATGAAGGAAGCTTAAAGCTATGGTCCATTTAGTCTATCATAGAAATTGACCAATGGGAGCCATTGGCTCGTACCCTCCATCCAATCTCCTCGTCATCCCAATCATGGAACGCTGAGGGGAGGGGCTTGGTTGGGGGGGGGGGATGCTTTTTTCAAATATGTCTCAGAGGCTCCACTGATTTTCAGAATGTAGACCGTAGATTTAAGGAGGCACGGACCTCCAAAAAGCAACACAACTCTCACATTCTCATTCTCTGCTCCACTGGTCTGTTATCTTATAGTGATTAACTGATAGTCTCTTTGAAAAGAAATAAGGAATATCAAGTAAATAGGGAGCTTTACAGCCTGGCAGATTTTTTTTTTAATGGAGCCAGGCTAGCTGTTTATACTTGTTGCCACACTTTAAGCTAAGCTAAGCTAAGCTAATCAGCAGCAGCTGAAGTATCATCATTTTCAACAGCTGTGATATGAGAGTGGGAAGATTCATATTCATTATGGCAAGAAAGAGAAACTGAATAGGGAATGCAGTTTTTTAAAGAAGCTGATTCATAGTCAAACCAGTTTTTGTTGTTAGAAAATGTAATTGCTGTCATATGTGAAGAATTTATCCCAGAATTCAAATTCGAGTCTTCGGAACGATCCTCATCTCTCACCGCTCCAGACCATATGGTGGGGAAGCGTCTTCTTCATCATCTTAATTAAAGTAAACAAACGTTGGCGGCCAGTTAACTCGGGGACAGGAGTATCAATGTTCACTTCCTGTATGGCTGACGTGTAGCAGCTGCACAGGGAGCAGGACTGGAACACACACACATGACACACACACACACACACAGATGCCTATGTAGCACTGCCTATCACCACGTCCAGATGTTGTCAGCATGTGGTTGTCTCGCTGAAGGCCAGTGCAGACTGAGCAGTCCTTTGCAGAAGGACTGAGCACATCAAGCTGGCTCCATCACACTGGGGATCATTCTGGAAGTAAATATGCTCCTGCACCTGCCTGTGTTCACCACACATTAAACATGTGCTTCTTTTTTTTATACAGCTGCATTTTCCCCACTACTTTAAAACATGGCATTCTATAAAACCATGAAACAGCTTGACATCACAAATCTCCAGAAGATGAAAACGTATTTAAAATCATCGCTACCGGCATACTCTTAAGCATTGTACAAAGCAGGCGGCAACCTCCGGTTCTGAAAAGTGAAGCCGAGGTGGAAGTGCCTTAATCTTTTGTTCCCTCTGCTGGCCACCAGGGGGCGACTCCTCTCTGGTTGTATAGAAGTCTATGAGAAAATGGTCCTACTTCTCTCTGCTGGCCACCAGGGGGCGACTCCTCTCTGGTTGCATAGAAGTCTATGAGAAAATGGTCCTACTTCTCTCTGCTGGCCACCAGGGGGCGACTCCTCTCTGGTTGCATAGAAGTCTATGAGAAAATGGTCCTACTTCTCTCTGCTGGCCACCAGGGGGCGACTCCTCTCTGGTTGTATAGAAGTCTATGAGAAAATGGTCCTACTTCTCTCTGCTGGCCACCAGGGGCGACTCCTCTCTGGTTGTATAGAAGTCTATGAGAAAATGATCCTACTTCTCTCTGCTGGCCACCAGGGGGCGACTCCTCTCTGGTTGTATAGAAGTCTATGAGAAAATGGTCCTACTTCTCTCTGCTGGCCATCAGGGGGCGACTCCTCTCTGGTTGTATAGAAGTCTATGAGAAAATGGTCCTACTTCTCTCTTGATGTATTATCTCAGTAAAGATTGTAAACATGAGTTTATGGTCTCAATCTCTAGTTTCAAGTCTTCTTCAATCCAGCATGATGTTCATTTAGTACATTATGGTCCATTTAGAGTCCACCAGACCAGGAAGCAGGGGATGCTTTAGGGGGCGGGGCTTACCTGCTGATTGACAGGTCACTACCAATGCTAGTTAGCTACTAAGATGTAAAGTTGCAGTAAGGGTGCCGCTCTGCTGCTTGTGTTAATCAGATCCACCCGTCGCTCCTCCACAATCCAAATATGGTCACTTCCTGCAAAAATTCCACAATGGCGACAACCAAAATAACGCAATCGAAGGCTTCAAAATCGTAGTTCACAAACCAACGGGTGACGTCACCATGACGACGTCTACTTCTTCTATACAGTCTGTGGTTTCAACTCTGAATTTGAAACGTTCCCTACATATGCTTCAAGGGTTTTAAGTCGATTTGGGGAATTTAGAAACAGTCTCCCTGTTGGCAAAAAATCAAAAATAACTCTTTTGATCACTAATTTTTATCTTACAATGTGAACAAATGTGGAAGACGCATCACTTCGTCAAACCTCATCAGAGTCTGTGATCAGAGTGTCATATGTCACCTGTGGTGTTTAATCAGGTGGGGTTCGTTGACGGATGGAGCTACTGTGCGATGTAACGGTGCGATGTCCTCAGACTGTCAGCTGAGCAGGGTTTGATGTGTTAACTCCATCCACACCTGCAGCACTGACAGGGAGTGTGTCGCACTGACACGCCGTCTCCCTGATCCTGCTGGAGACCAGAACCTGCTCACTTATGTCACATGTCGGCCCGTCTCACATTCCTGATGCACCACCCTTGTTTCTCCTTCTCAGGCACCAGTAACGGGTCTGTGCTGGTCTACAACCTCACCAGTGGTCTCCTCCACAAAGAACTCAGTGTCCACTCCTGTGAAGTCAGGTAAGATTTCGGGTTTCTGTCGAGTTGAATGTGCAACCAAGTAGAATGTTACCAGGGTCAACGGGCGGCAGCCCTGAAAAGTGAAGCCAAGGCTAAAGTGCCTTAAACTCTCTGCTGGCCAATCAGGAGGTAACTCCATTTAGTGTCAATTAGCCCATAAGGCAGGGTATGCTTTACCTTGTGATTGACAGGTTGCTACCGCGCCACCAATAAGATGACTTCAATGCTAACCTTAAGGTTTGCGAATGTGTGCACATCAGATGACATACATGTGAGATTTACCCCGGTGGCCAGCCAATCAGCTCACAGCAGATTGATTGTTTGTTTCAAACTCATTAGAGTAGCCAGAGGCAATTGGCAATCGCATGAGTAAAGGTGTCTTGTCAGCGCTTGTCTTCCTTAGCTTGCTTTAGCGGCGGTTTTATCTCCGCATCAGTTGCCTCGTACAAACAAAGACGGCGAGTGTAGTTTCGCTTTTTTCGACAGAAACGACCTCCAAACAAAAAGATTGCAGAAGCATCGCTGTATTATATGCAAATGAAATCACGAAGGTCACAAATATAAAAAAGGCTTCATGTTGCTTTGTGAAGCCCCCGAAAAAGAAGTGCAAGAAAAGAGGGATGCAATGCAAGCATCAGAACAAGTCTGGATCCATCAAAAAGACATGATGCCCTGCAGCAGGAAGTACAGCATCTCCACAAACTACGCCAGGATTTAAAGATCTGGGATGTGATGAGTGGAGACGCACAGGATCGCATCAACTGTTCTGGAGGAAGAAAACAACCTTTGAGACAGAAAATCCATGTCATCGATAAAACGGCTCGCGCTCGTGAAAACAATGCAAGGACAACTACGCTCACAGTCTGGAAGCTGTAGAGGATGTCTCAGACGGGAGTCCTGGGAAGAACTGACTCTGACTCTGACTCAGCAGCAAAAAGGCACCTTCAACAGGGTTGGTACGGGTGCTGGAATTCCTTGAAAACACTTGAACTTTAGTGTGGTGTTTTCAAGGTTTTGAAAAGTGCTTGGATTTAGACTAAAGGTCTTGAAATGTGTGTTGTATGTGATGACATCTATGATAGAACAGAGAAAAGAAGATCTCCATATCTGAGGGACTGAAAACAGCATTTCCTGACATTTCTTTATGAAAAATGACTTTTGATGATGAACAGATGATGAAAATAGTTGGTGATTATATTTCTGTGGATCTGTTAGTGGAATTAGTTTTCCTTTCATTTGTGGTCCTTCTGTAAAAAGCTGTCTCCAAACATCATGTTGGTTGTTTAGAGGACAATAACATCTCATTTAATGTGATGAACAAGTGACAGAATAAGTAGACTGAATACTGACCATTGGATTGGTACAAAGATGGAGTTTACCACAGCTGGAAGGGACTGGAAAAGCATGGAAATGCACCTTGAAATGCTTTTGAAAAGTGCTTGGATTTGACTTTGGAAAAGGTGTAGGAACCTCGCTTCAGAACAAGACTGTCAATGGCAGACTCGTAGTTCTGGACAGGTTAAAGGTCATACATCGATGACAGATGAGAATAAAGCTCTCATCGGACAGAAGAACTGTCTGAAAAAGAAAATGACAGAAGCTGATGAAAACGCTCTCCAATGCAAAGGGACAGCAGGACAAAGACAACAACGTTAAGTCAGAGATTGAAGCCCTGAGGCGTGAAAACTCTTCAAGGTGAGACTTGAGGCATGACGCAACAAACCTCCAGGGAACTCCAGGAAGCTAAAAGAAAATAACTTGTTGACCTTCCTCAACATCATGAAGCAAAAAGCACATAGAAATCTCAACACCATCCATTATTTAACACTTTTAGCAAACTATAATAATCATCAAGTGTGAGTTTAGGCTATTAAATGGGGCAAAAGTTGTCCATTCAAGATGTCAACTTAAATCCATGTGGTTCTGTTTTACATTAAACTCCTTTTGCCCCGCTGTGCTTCTGCACAATGCATTGGTTAATTAAAAGTCTGAAAGACCGCCGAAAAGTAGGCTGCAACCCCCATGATGCAACGGCCAAACATCAACAAAAGCACGCTGCTCTCCGTTAGATAGTATTCTATAATGAGCAACGAAACTATTTCACCGGGTTTAATTAAGCACGCGATTGAATCAATTAGCCCTTTTAAAAGATTGATTGGGAGCAAACGCCATCCGTTCAGGTGGAGCCAGGTTTCTCTTTTAATGAGAGAAGTTGGTGATCGCAAATGCAAAACACTCCAGCAAACTTTAACGAGCCATGCAACCTGTGTGTGTTTGTGTGGATTAAAGTAAGCGATCGGCCGTTTGTTTCCTCTGCATGGATTCTGTTGTCAGCTTGACCAGGAGGCAAACCTCCGGTTCCGAAAAGTGAAGCCAACCCTGGAGTGCTTTAAACTTGCATTCTCTCTGCTGGCCACCAGGGGGCGACTCCTCTCTGGTTGTATAGAAGTCTATGAGAAAATGGTCCTACTTCTCTCTGCTGGCCACCAGGGGGCGACTCCTCTCTGGTTGTATAGAAGTCTATGAGAAAATGGTCCTACTTCTCTCTGCTGGCCACCAGGGGGCGACTCCTCTCTGGTTGTATAGAAGTCTATGAGAAAATGGTCCTACTTCTCTCTGCTGGCCACCAGGGGGTGACTCCTCTCTGGTTGTATAGAAGTCTATGAGAAAATGGTCCTACTTCTCTCTGCTGGCCACCAGGGGGTGACTCCTCTCTGGTTGTATAGAAGTCTATGAGAAAATGGTCCTACTTCTCTCTGTTGGCCACCAGGGGGCGACTCCTCTCTGGTTGTATAGAAGTCTATGAGAAAATGGTCCTACTTCTCTCTGTTGGCCACCAGGGGGCGACTCCTCTCTGGTTGTATAGAAGTCTATGAGAAAATGGTCCTACTTCTCTCTGTTGGCCACCAGGGGGCGACTCCTCTCTGGTTGTATAGAAGTCTATGAGAAAATGGTCCTACTTCTCTCTTGATGTATTATCTCAGTAAACATTGTAAACATGAGTTTATGGTCTCAATCTCTAGTTTCAATTCTTCTTCAATCCAGCATGATGTTCATTTAGTACATTATGGTCCATTTAGAGTCCACCAGACCAGAAAGCAGGGGATGCTTTAGGGGGCGGGGCTTACCTGCTGGTTGACAGGTTGCTTCCAATGCAGTTAGCTACTGAGATAACTATATTTGTTAAGTTTAAGCTAACTTTCTTGACAGAATCCATCTAATACCAAAATCCAGCTCTATTGCTCATGTTAATCAGATCCACCCGTCGCTCCTCCATAGTCCAAATATGGTCACTTCCTTCACTGATGGCAAAATTGCTAGATGCCAAACTTTAGACTTCAAAACTGTAGTTCACAAACCAACGGTTGGCGTCATCGTGACAACGTAAATGTCCATCCAAATTAAAGTGCAAACGGGACAAAAGCAAAACAAATGAATAGCAATCAAACTTGATCTCTCTTCCCGTACAGGTCCTAGTAGAGCGCTGCTGTTATTCCTGGCGCCGTGACGTACGACATTGAGATCAAAGCTTGTGAATTTTTGTGTGGTGGAGAGAGAGACAGTGTGAGAGAGAGAGAGAAGGTGCTTTCATGGAAATGAGCCCAGCAGCCCAGCCATGCCAAACAGGGACTTTGCTACTTAGCATCTCATTTCCATTTAGTGGGGAAATCGACTAATTAATCATATGGCTATTTACCATCTCATTGCTGTGGAGTTTTTTATTATTATTATTTTTTTTTAGACCATCTCAATTAATTGTATAAAAGAGTGAGGTGTCATTTACCTCACTGCAGGCTCAGATGTTGTGGAGGGATATTTGATATTATTAGATAGCATTAATGTGTGTGTGTGTGTGTGTGTGTGTGTGTGTGTGTGTGTGTGTGTGTGTGTGTGTGTGTGTGTGTGTGTGTGTGTGTGTGTGTGGTGTGTGTGCGTGTGTGCGTGCGCTTTTTCCACAGGGGGATTGAATGGGTGAGTCTTACCAGTTTCCTATCCTTTGCCACTTCTTCTCCCAACAACATGGGCCTGGTGCGAAATGAACTGCAGCATGTCGACCTGCCTACAGGTGAGCGGCTCACACACACACACACACACACACACACACCTGTGTCTATTATCACCTGGACCTAAGGCCACCATCCAACACTTTTATATTGCCCTTTTGTTCTTGAGCTTCCTGAAGAAACAATAACAAAGAAAATAGACACTTCAGACTCGCTCTTCTACTCTTTTTAATTTGTCTCTCTGCGTCTGTGTGTTGTCCGGGAGACTCTTCTTCTTCTCCTCCTCCTCCTCCGGGGGTGACTCACACACTCCTCCAGAATTGGTTGACAACTAAACAGTGTTTGGGCAGCGCCGAGGGACGGCGCTCTGAAAATGAGATGCCATCATGAGTTCCTGCACAGCGGCTTAGATCCACTCTGCCCGATCACGGCTCTATAGAATTACTGCAGCAGTAACCAGCTGCTGTGTGTTTTGATCTCTTTCAGTGCGAGTTGGAAAGATGGTTAAATGTCTCTTTCTTTTGAAAATATATTTATAAAGATAGCATGGATTGGATAAGAACGAATAATTGATGGCGTGTCTGATTTGTGTGTTTTGCACGGTCACTAAAAGAAATAGAGTTTGGGTCCTAGAGCCTTTATCTTCAGTTGGGAAAGTCCCTTCTGTAATGACTGCTCTAAAGCACCGGAGTCGTCAAAGTTAACAGTCCACGGCATTAACTTTGCTTACAAGAGAGCACACACATACTTAATTGTTTCTCCTCTCGAGGTTGAATGCATTAAAGTGACTGAGACCCTCCGAGGTGTCCTCAGCAGGAAATATAGCCGCCGGTCGGGCGTAGAGGCTGTAAGGCTTCTGTGTTTGTTCACGGCATTCTGGGAAATAAGCTTTTTTTTTTGCTGTCTTAAGATGAGCAGAATCGCTTTAACCTGTGTGTGTTGAGTACCGAGATATAGTAGAGGACGTGTTTAGCGTAGCATAGCATGAAGATGAAAAGGGGAAGCGAGGGGAGACGGCTCCATCCAAACAGAGAAATCTACCTTTCAAGAACTCCCAAAGACGTCTTATTTATGGGTTGCAACTTCTTCTACAGTGAGGAATAAAAGAAAAACAAACTTATTCTAGTTGCAGATGTTCTCATAGTCTTTTTGATATATTATGTTTTAATGTTAGATGGTGAAGTGACAGAGTTTGCAGGCGTTCCTGTACTTGAGCTAACTATGTTCATGTAATTTATTCAGGAACATTGAGCATGAAGTCCTCGCACTCAGACAGACGACACCTTCTTTCCCGGTACAGCAGGATCGTCGTCAAAATCTTCGTCTTCGCAGCTCGTCTTTCTCCACCGTGGAGAAACCAGACGAAAGCAGCTGTTCTCAGCGGACACGCTCTCTCTCTATCTGTGAAAGGATGTACAGTCTGCTGCAATAGCGGGTGGGAGTCGGTAGCCAACTGGGTTTGCACTGCCTCACGAACGGCATAAATATTTATGCCGTGTGCGGATGATAATTGCAGTATTGTTTATACATGCAGGATGGTGGCGGCGTGTCGTGATCATGCACAGTAAAGGGGCTGGAGGCTCTGACATTGCCACGTTCCCTAGAAAGAAGCACTTCCTTTTTTTTTTGGCATAAGAGCAAATTAACGGGAAAAAATGTGCGTTCAGGACCTTGAGACGTGTTTGTGAATGCGCTTTCGTCACTTTGGAATTAGAATAATTGATTTAAACCTGTCGGCTGTTGATGTGAAGAGTTGGATGATTGACACTCTGGAAACTAAAGAGGACACGACGAAGAGGGTTAGTGCACCACAGGTCTCCTTAGCTATTCTGCTCCCTTCTGCCGTCAAACAAAACAGCTGGAGGTCACTCCCCCTGTATCATCCTCAACAACCACACACACCGCGGCGCCTTTTACATTTCAAAGAGGCCACCTCCCTGAGAGTCTTCAGCAAAATGAGATCAGCACCTCCTTCGGCAAATGTGATAAGATCCGCCTGAAGGGTATTCTTGTTTTGGTTGAAGGGGGGGGCACCTTGATGCTTCTGCATAATGTCCACACCTCGCCAGCGTGGAAGGTTTGGGAATGACGAGCCGAGACTAGAGCAGGCGGTGACGATGCGCTTCTCCCGCTCCGGCGAAGGAGATGAAAACCCGGAAAAAAGTGAAATCAATCGGTGTCTTCACAGGTGTGAGGAAGGAAACCGTCGTCACCTCCTCTCCCTCACATGCAGTGTGTGTGTGTGTGTGTGTGTGTGTGTGTGTGTGTGTGTGTGTGTGTGTGTGTGTGTGTGTGTGTGTGTGTGTGTGTGTGTGTGTGTGTGTGTGTGTGTGTGTGTGTGTGTGTGTGTGTGTGTGTGTGTGTGTGTGTGTGTGTGTGTGTGTGTGTGTGTGTGTGTGTGTTTTCCAGGCAGATGCTTTGCATTCAGAGGCGAGCGAGGAAACGATGAGCCACCCATCGAGATGATTAAAGTGTCTCATCTCAAGTGAGTCGCCTGCTCCCCACACACACACACACACACTCACACGCACACGCACTTAAACACGCACAGTACATTAACATATAAACACACCCTCCAAGTCTTTTCTGTCTCTGGAAATATGATTCCATATTTTAAAGGGTGGGTCGTTCTAGCTTGTTTTTTCCGCCCCAGAAGTGTGATAATAACCAGACACTCTGCAGAAAAACAGTGAAAACACACATCTATCTCTGTTGTTTATTTTTCGTTTCCCAGAAAAACTTCACACATACATGTTGATGAAGATGAAAGTAATCAGAGAGCACCACTCTTCTGTACTATAGTCTTTTCAAGGGCGCAACGCCAAGCAACCTCGTTCTTTTTTTACAAATATGATGTAATGCGATATAACAGAAAGCACTGATTCTTCTGTACTACAGATAATTGATGTATTGTTTGGATTAATATCCAGCAACTGATTCAGCTCAGTGTCAATCAATAGAACTGTGAGACCCTGAAAATGCAGAGGGACCTTTGTGTGCCTCGGGCTGAACTGATCGACATGATGTTCTCATCCCTCCTTTTTATAGACATCGTTGTTTCGTTCTATAATTTATGACTTGGACACTCGTGTAAACTTCCTGCCTGCTGCTGTCAGACTGCATCCTAAACACGGCACCCAGTAGACCCAGAAACTCACAATTATCACCTGCTTCCCTCACTCATCCATGTGCACTAACGATATCAACCTACACCACTTTGCAATATCAATATTCTCTGCTAAATCAACATTCCATGCATCCTTGTCATATCCTGTTTGCTCATATTTTGCTTTTTACTTATTTATTAGATTTCTTCCGTTATTAATATTCATGATTTTACTTACTTTTGTTCCGTCTTGCCTCTTGTTGATGCGTCTCCTCTTTGCTGCTGTAATATTGTGAAACGTCCCCCCGCGGTGGGACTAATGAAGGATTGTCTCATCTTAAATGAAAAGTTGAATTTGTTATTTGTGGGCGATAAAACGTCCCGACTCATTAGATCTTGTGCGACCGCCTGCTTGTGTCGGCTAATGTTTCTCTGCAGCGTGACTGTGGCAGTTTAGTGTTCATGAATGCTAAAAAGGAGTTTCAGTATTATTCCTTAAACTGTCACTTGTTGCCGACTGCTATTCAACATTTAAATGAAACATGATATTATGTGCTGTAATGGAGACACCACATCGTGGGGTAAAATCTGTAATAATTACTGGACAGTATCTGTCTTTTTAATCTTTATTAGAGATAATATGTTATCTTCACGGATTCGTATCGTGTAATAGCCGGAGGGTTGTGTAGTTACAGGAGCTTTCATAAGCTGTGTTTTTGCACTGTTGGATTCTGGTTCTCCACCCGGAGGTTCATGTATCGGCTCTGGAGCAGAGATGTTATTGCATGGTCGTGTTTTTGTGAAGGAGGCTCTTGTTTCCGTGGGTTTGCTGGAGGATTCAGACGGCTGAACTTCGGGTCACCAGTCTGAATAGAACTACAGTTTGGTTTAAGAGTTGTCTAGGGGTTATAGTGGGGATTGTGGTAGTGGATGATTTGAGGTTGTGTGTGTGTGTGTGTGTGTGTGTGTGTGTGTGTGTGTGACGTCCTCAGACAGTACCTGGTGGTGGTGTTCAGGGACAAACCTCTGGAGCTGTGGGACACCAGGACGGGGACGCTGCTCCGGGAGATGGCCAAGAACTTCCCCACCGTCACGGCACTGGTACGGACCTGTCTCCATGGAAACCCCTTAGATCCTCGGGCAGGGCCATTCTAACTGTTCCAAAGTCCAGGCTCAAAACCAGAGCCCCCTTCTCCTCCAGGGCCCTCGACTTTGGAACGACCTGCCCGAGGAGCTAAGGCTTGCTAAATTCACCTCCTTTTAAATCACTTCTTAAAACACACTTTTATAGATTTGCGTTTGTGTTTTTATTTTATATATGTATTTATATTTGATTGTCTTTTGACCTTATCTCTGCTGATGTGTTTGTTGTATTTGTGTACCTGGCCATATTTATATGCTGCTTATTATATTTATATTCTACTTGTTATTGTTATTATTAATAATTCTGAAACACAAGGAAGCTGCACACAGAGATCTCTGGCAGGTTCGTCTGCAAACGACCTCCGATGTCGTAAAACACAAAGTCTGCGCCTCACATAATGCCCTCCGTTGCTATTTATGCCAAAAACAGAAATGAAACTCACCCACGCCAGTCTGCTGCTGGCTGCGTTGCAGCGCCATAAAGCAGCATGAGTGTACAGCTAGTTCTGTTAGCCGTTAGCCTAGCGCACTGCAAGCTGTTAGAACCGTGCATCCAAAACCTCTTGCAGCAAAAATGTGAGACTCGCCGGGGACGGAGAAAGACACAACACACACACACACACACACACACACACACACACACACACACCACCGATGGGGATAATTACTGAACTGTGACATGTGTAGGGTTGCTCGTTTGCATTCTCAGCTGCATATCTCCAGTTAAAATATTGACGGGGAACAAGTCACACTGCCAGCGCTGTATTAATACCCCGTGTTGACGCTTCTCTCTGTTAATAGTCTCTTCTGCTTGGTGGGGTTGGTGGGGTTGGGGGCCATTTGAAAGATTAGTCTGAAAATTTTCCCCGAGCTCAGCAGAGAACGGTGGCTTCTGGCTTTGGGTCAGGGAAATGCTCATAAAAGAAGAGTTATGCAGGACTAACTTCACAGCGGGGCTGTAAAACTCCTCCACAGCACGAATAAAAACCCACCGGTAACCTTAATAATACATGCCGGCCTACCCCAGCACCATATTGCTGTCTCATTTCCATATTGATTGCAACCTCAAGTCGAGCAGACTGCAGACCCGAAGCTCCAGCAGTAGGAAGGCTGGAGAAAACGGCCCTCTTGTGTGCCGTAGTTTAATGTATACGAGCAGCTACTTCCCATCCCTCCTCTCTCGCTGTCTGGGGGTTTTTTGTTTGTTTTGTTTATGCCAGGAAGATGTTTTTTTTGTCTGTCTGGGTCTTTGTCTGGGATTTGACTGCAGTCCATGTGCTTGTTGTGTGTGTGAACAGGAGTGGTCGCCGTCCCACAACCTGAAGAGTCTGAAGAAGAAGCAGATGGCGGCGAGGGAGGCCATCGCCCGGCAGACGGTGTCGGACGCGGAGCAGAGCAGCGTGGAGTCCTCCGTCATCAGGTCAGCGCGGTGACGCCTTCACAAGCTGGACGACTTTTTGAAAGCCAAGGGGCCGATGTGCAGCAACTATGTACACTAGTGGAGGGACGATATATCGGAATATTGAAATATCGCGATACTCCCTGCTGAGATATGTTATCGATACACTGACGCCAAATATCAATATTCAAAATATTTCCAGATAAAGATAATTCTTTATTCCGTGCATTAAGCCTGTTAGCATTTTGCCTCACCAGAGACACTACTTCCTCTTTATGTTTATATTGGAATGATGTCACACGTAGACGTCAGTCAGTGTGTTAAATCAGGACGACCATAAGTCACCACAATGTAGTGAATAAACACACTAAATACAATTAATTCCTGTTTTTCCGCCTTTTCACTGCTATTTATTCTGCGTCAGATACACAGGTTTCGTGATGCATATCATAGATGATTTCTTGCAATATATCGTGTATCGCAGAATCGTGATATCATTATCGTAATGTTATCATATCATGAGTTACTCTGTGATTTCCACCCTAGTGTACATACACGATCTGTTTCATATTTCTGGGATTGCTGTGAATTATCGTTCTTGGAAAGAAAATCCGAATCCTTGCATCTGGAGTTTAATTGATTGATCAAAGTGGATGTTAAGTAACATATTGATGATATAACAGGTTTGCAATAATGTTTCGATTCAGTATCCATTTATCCGTCACATTTTAGCTGACTATTTCAACTGTTCCTATTCATCCATTACTTTAAGCTAACTCCTGTTAAACCATTGTATTTCTACTATTTCCTTATTTGACCCATTGCTCGTAGCTACGTATTTAAATAGCGATAATGCTTCGCCGTGGTCGGCTGCAGAACAGGACGCCAAGATGTCCCAAAGTCCAACAATATCTCGAACGAGAAAGAGGTGCAATAGCGAGGTCTGACTCGTTTTCTCTGCTCCAGTCTGCTGCAGGACGCCGAGAGCAAGTCGGAGACCAGCCAAGCCATCTCGGCCAGGGAGCACTTCGTGTTCACGGACACGGACGGCCAGGTCTACCACATCACCGTCGAGGGCAACACGGTCAAAGACGGGGCTCGGATTCCCCCCGATGTGAGTTTAATTTCTATTTCTCTCTTCTTTTTTTTACTTAAAATGCTCGTGAACTACTTCCTCGGTCATCCAAAGATACACTTTTCTGTCTCGCCATTTAAATTCACATTTATTTTAATCCTCTCCAGAGACACAGATCTGAAATCTGTCTTTTCTTTCCCCTGTGAGTACGACTTCTTCCAGTCCTCCTCTCTGTAAATGTATTTATCTCCCTGATCCGTCGAAGCTATTCATCATCATTTTCTCTTAGTATTGCACACCGTCCCTCTCACACACCGGGTTTCACTTTTACTCACCACATCCATCATTCTGCCCGTTCTTTTTTTTTATGAGAAAACTAACGAGTCCCCCTTTTTTTAGCTCTTTTTTTCTGTCATCTATTGTTTCATGCTCCCACATCATCTCTCTTATCTCAAGGTTACATTTTATTCATATTGATCTCAATGTCACGGAGAATTAAAAGATGATAGCAGTCTATGTTTATGTGATCAAACATCTGCACTATCTATAATAAGGAAGGAACGCTGCATTCTGGGTGTTTCGCCACTCTACACAAATTGAATCCTACTTTAAAGCTAAGCCGTCGCTCCCCCTCTAACTGGTGTCTCCACCACAGCAGTCTGTAACCTAATGTGCTGCAGATTTATGTATTTTTTCCAGGTTAAAACTTTTTCTTTCACCATCTGAATGTGTGATTTTTTTTGCATGTGTCATCAGTTGTTTATTCCTCCCCAGATTGTGTTTTGCACGTGTTTTGTCCACCGGTTCAGAGCACGACTCTTAAACTGTATTTACCTGTAAAAGCCATTCATTTGCGGCGGCAGCAAAAAATCCTCCCGGCTAGTAAACGGAAACAAGCTTACGGCTGACGGTGGGGTTTCTTTTCACCTGAATGACGACAGGATGCGGTTGTGAAATCATCACAGCATGCTGTTTTTACTTTTACAAGTCGATGCTCGCAAAGAGAGCCCTTTATTGTCGATGAAATAAAAGGTGTTTTCGTCCCTCAAGCATTAGATTTTCTCCAGAGTGACAAGACAGTGAAGCTATTGTTTACTATTGAAGACTTCCTTTGACTCATTCTGTGGTTCCGACTCGTAATCCCATTGAGCTGAGTCATGCTTTAGAGTCGATATAACACCGTCTGTTGTTTGTTGTTGATTGAGCCACATCTGTCAGCGAACGCCAGAGGAGTCACATGTACAGACTGTACTCTCCACCGAGTACAAGTACACATATATAGAGACTCTGGTGAAAGTAGAAGTACACATACTTGTGTTTAAAGAGACTCTGGTGAAAGTAGAAGTACACATACTTGTGTTTAAAGAGACTCTGGTGAAAGTAGAAGTATAGATACTTGTGTTTAAAGAGACTCCAGTGAAAGTAGAAGTACACATACTTGTGTATAAAGAGACTCTGGTGAAAGTGGAAGTACATATACTTGTGTTTAAAGAGACTCTGGTGAAAGTAGAAGTACACATACTTGTGTATAAAGAGACTCTGGTGAAAGTAGAAGTACACATACTTGTGTTTAAAGAGACTCTGGTGAAAGTAGAAGTACACATATTTGTGTTTAAAGAGACTCCAGTGAAAGTAGAAGTACACATACTTGCATTTAAAGAGACTCCAGTGAAAGTAGAAGTACACATACTTGTGTTTAAAGAGACTCCAGTGAAAGTAGAAGTACACATACTTGTGTTTAAAGAGACTCTGGTGAAAGTAGAAGTAAAGATACTTGTGTTTAAAGAGACTCTGGTGAAAGTAGAAGCACACATACTTGTGTTTAAAGAGACTCCAGTGAAAGTAGAAGTACACATACTTGCATTTAAAGAGACTGGTGAAAGTAGAGGTATAGATACTTGTGTTTAAAGAGACTCTGGTGAAAGTAGAAGTACACATATTTGTGTTTAAAGAGGCTCTGGTGAAAGTAGAAGTACACATACTTGCATTTAAAGAGACTGGTGAAAGTAGAGGTATAGATACTTGTGTTTAAAGAGACTCTGGTGAAAGTAGAAGTACACATATTTGTGTTTAAAGAGACTCCAGTGAAAGTAGAAGTACACATACTTGCATTTAAAGAGACTGGTGAAAGTAGAGGTATAGATACTTGTGTTTAAGAAGACTCTGGTGAAAGTAGAGGTATAGATACTTGTGTTTAAGAAGACTCTGGTGAAAGTAGAGGTATAGATACTTGTGTTTAAGAAGACTCTGGTGAAAGTAGAGGTATAGATACTTGTGTTTAAGAAGACTCTGGTGAAAGTAGAAGTAAAGATACTTGTGTTTAAAGAGACTCTGGTGAAAGTAGAAGTACACATATTTGTGTTTAAAGAGGCTCTGGTGAAAGTAGAGGTATAGATACTTGTGTTTAAAGAGACTCTGGTGAAAGTAGAAGTACACATATTTGTGTTTAAAGAGGCTCTGGTGAAAGTAGAGGTATAGATACTTGTGTTTAAAGAGGCTCTGGTGAAAGTAGAGGTATAGATACTTGTGTTTAAGAAGACTCTGGTGAAAGTAGAAGTAAAGATACTTGTGTTTAAAGAGACTCCGGTGAAAGTAGAAGTAAAGATACTTGTGTTTAAAGAGACTCCGGTGAAAGTAGAAGTACACATACTTGTGTTTAAAGAGACTCCAGTGAAAGTAGAAGTACACATACTTGCATTTAAAGAGACTGGTGAAAGTAGAGGTATAGATACTTGTGTTTAAAGAGACTCTGGTGAAAGTAAAAGTAAACATACTTGTGTTTAAAGAGACTCTGGTGAAAGTAGAAGTACACATACTTGCATTTAAAGAGACTGGTGAAAGTAGAGGTATAGATACTTGTGTTTAAAGAGACTCTGGTGAAAGTAGAAGTACACATACTTTCATTTAAAGAGATTCTGGTGTAGTACTAGTTCAACTTCTTCATTAAAGTAAAAAGTATCTGAAGGACATTTCTACTGCAAGGCTGACTGAATGTGGCATCATATTAATAAGAAAACAAATAATCAATATTTGCCCTCAAATGCATTAAAAGTAAAGTAACAAGCCTGTTTTCTGAAAATATGAGGAGTAGAAAGTACATATGTCTGCTTTAAAATGTACTTGGGAGTAAAAGTTGAGTACTGAAGTATTCATCACTCAGCTCACAATGTGATTATTAAATTATGTATTTTGGATTTAAATTAGATTCCCGTCAAATCTTTCAAACCAGTTCATATTTGTACGATACAGTTCATGTGCTACGTTACTAAGATGCGAGATGCATCATAGAATGGATTATTCCTCGCTCCTTTAATCACTCACATGTCAACATAAATCATCTTTCTGTTCTGAAGAAAAAGAGTCTTAAATAATAAATATAATAATAAATCCTCCCGTGTTGTTCCTCTGCCGGTGCCTTTGACCTGCAGACGGAGACGCCGCCGCCGCCGGTTTACCCGGGGGATCAGCCTTATCTGCTGATGGGCTACAGATTAATTGTGCAAAGATTTGCATGCCTTCAAAGTAGGGGATTGATGGGAGATCTTTATATCTCCTGTCGGGGGAACGAACAGAAACTCTCCCTAAAAAGTTTTTTGGCGGCGTCATTCCGCGGGGAACACACTGAAGGTCAGCTGACACTTAATGTCTTCACATCAGCACTCCGTCTTGTGTTGAAGCCTCACTTAACCTCCGAACAACGTTTTTATGATGATGTGGGGGGGTGTTTATGGCCCGTTGATTGACTGTATTAAAGGGGAGGCTTGTTAACAGCATAGCATTAGTTTTATCTCCATCCTCCTAATTAATTGCAGCATGATCGCGGACTTCTGATGATTTTAAAACATGGACACTGTCTGTGTTATTTTAGCTCTATGATGTCTGTAATAATAGAAAATAATCCACACAGAGCAGATTCTTCACATCAACTGTCAAAACGCTCGAATAGATGTTTAAGTCAACTTATATAAATACACATTTTGTCTTAATTCTGGCAGGTAATTAGACAGTTAATCCTCATGTCAAGGAAAACGACCAATCAGAGCCCAGGAGCCTCTAACACAGGGTTTTCAGAAACATAATTTACTATTTAGTATCCAACTGGGCTCAGATCAGCCGTATCACTGTTTCACAGGCATCACAGATCCACTTTAGCTGAAAATATCTGTGTGCATGTGATTAACTTATATCACAATATAAACCACTATTAAATACCGTTTTAAATGGCAGACCAGGAGAGATGGGGCTGCACTCTGTCCAGCGTACAAGACAGGCATGCCAAGGGGGAGAATAAATCCTCCACACCAATTTGGCCTTCTCTATTCCAAATAATCCAGCCACGTAACCGTCCAGTCATGAAATGAAATCTCCCTCCATAGGATGCTCGTCGCCGTGGTAACATGCACCAACGTTAAAGGCTCGTAAGCAGAAGTAATCCTGGCGCCTCTGTTGTAAAATAAATAGAACATATTCCCACGATGTAATCCATCAAGCCCCCCTTCAGGATGATCCCTCACTAATGAATAAATGATGTCATCCCTCCCGTGCTGCAGGGCAGTATGGGTAGCATCACCTGCATCGCCTGGAAGGGAGACACGCTGGTGCTCGGGGACGTGGACGGGAATCTCAACTTCTGGGACCTCAAAGCTCGTCTGTCCAGGTAAACGCTCCACTTCTCTGTCTTCTATGTGAGTTTGAGTATTCTACATGACTTACCTGCAATTCTCCTACACAAACCGTGTTGGGTTTGATTACTGTTTTAAATGTGTTTTTTTATGACTTGCGGTTTTTTATTTTTGCTGTTTTTATAGATATCAGTTACACCGGGGGAGGGATTACATTACACACATTCATTTTTAAAAAGACATAAAAGGAAATGAAATAAAATCAAAAGACAAGCTTATCTCTCACACAGTGTCTTTCCTCCGAGGTTTTTATAGATGAACTATTCATTTTCCTGTCCTGGAGCCTAAATAACATTCTTATCATATGCAGCTTTTATTTTGGAGACAAAACTAAACCTGCCCAAAATGTTCAAGGACAGTTGGTTGCTATTTTCCCATTTTTTAAAGCCAATGGGGAAAGATATGGATGTGGAGTAGGGAGGGATCAATGACCGATGCTGTTGATGCGTTCAGGGGAATCCCCACGCATCGTGGCTGGGTGAAGAAGATCCGCTTCGCCCCGGGGAAGGGAAACCAAAAGCTGCTGGTCATGTACACGGACGGAGCGGAGGTCTGGGACACCAAGGAGGTGAGGCTACACACACACACACACACACACACATTATCAATTCCCAGCATGCATCACCTGGCTGCACTCGACTAAAAGGGAGGGAATCTGCAAACCGTCTGCAAGTTGGTAGCCGAGTTACTTTCCAGATTGAGTGTGGCAGAATGAATGTGTAATCACAGGAGCCCTACTATGCTGCGCCGGGGTGCGTTCCACTAATGTCCCCTCTCAAACTACGCCGTAATAATAACAGGCCCCGCCGTAATTATGCTGTTGTATTAAAGCATCATTACTGGGCTCGCACACGAGCCCTGAAAGCTTTTCTACTCACATATATATAAGCTCAACCGCAGCAGGATGGATGATCCCAACTCCTGCAAGAGACCTGCATCCTGGCTTTGTTTACCGAACTCATCATCATCATCATCCTCATCCGGAAACTCCTCTCTCCCTGCAAGGTCTGCATTCCACCTCCTCTACGAACCCTCCGGGCTGGTTTACGCTCCACTTCATCATTTAATCTGAAACGGGTTTTTTGTTTGTTTATCTGTATCCACGGCAAAATGCTTGTTAGCTTAGCCATAACTAGAAACAATGAGAAGGCAGATGGATGTGGGCACAGATAGATGCTCTGGTGTTTATAAGCAGTGTATGGTGCAGAGGGGGGGGGGGGGATCCCACCGGAGCACTGTTGTCTGTGTGGAGGCATGTGTTTTCTTGAGGGGAGCGTGGATCCAACACGGGACGCAGTTTTCAGACCCCCGATCGTAAAAACAGCCAGACAACAGATGGATCGAGCAGCGGAGGGGAAATGAGCAGTAGGGAGGAGGGAGCAGCAGAGATCTCTGAAATGCTTCAGCGCTCTGCTGACAGCCAGGTTACGCCGACTCCGATACAGCCACATAAACTCCAGAGATAGGGAGGTTTCTTTAGAAACACCTTGTGAAAAGACTTGCTTGTCCACGAGTCTTCCACTTCCACTCCACGGACCCAACGATCATATGTTGAGGTTTGACAAATGTACTTATTGTAAGTCGCTTTGGACAAAAGCTAAATTCCCTTAATGTAAATCTAATTGCAGTTTTCCAGTCGCCTGTTTGTCGGTTGAGCAGATATCTGCTGAAATAAAAAAAAACGAACCCACCCGTACAGGGATGCACTAGTATCAACATGGGTCGATGCCGAGTGCCGATCCGCACGGTGTTGATGCGCTCCGTCTGCTGTGTGGACCAGACTGGGATCAATATTATATGTGCGAGGCAGCTTCAGGCTTGTAAACAATGCTATCCTAACATTGTGAAACCAAATGTAACACATGAATACATGCAGCCTGATCTCACCGATCCTCCTCCTCCTCCTCCTCCTCCTCCTCGTCTCGCAGGTCCAGATGGTGAGCAGCATGCGCATCGGCCGCAACGTGAACTACCGCATCTTGGACATCGACTGGTGCACGTCGGACAAGGTGGTGCTGGCCTCCGACGACGGCTGCATCCGAGTGCTGGAGATGGCCATGAAGTCGGCCAGCTACCGCATGGATGAGCAGGACCTGACCGGTGAGCCGGCATATAGGGCAGGATAAGAGATATGCACTATTGCTGGGAAACAGCCGTGACTTAATATTGTGAATCTGCTCAGACCCGGTGTGGTGTCCTTCTCTGCTGGTCCCCCGAGCTGCCCTCACCCTCAAGGCTTTCCTGCTGCTGCAGCCCTGGTCAGGAACCTTCACCATGGACATCACACAGGTGTAAGTCTGGGGTCCACTCTAAAGTCTCTGTACTAAGGATTTCATGTCACAATAATCATCAAAATATGCTTAAACCTCTTAAAATGACACTTACACATGCTGGTATCACTTTAAGAAACACATATTTTTACTCCATCACTGATACATCCATTTTTAAAACAGCATTTTACCTTCTTAACTATAGATTCTTTAACTTTGGGATGAAGACAGATTGTCAATCTCAGATTTAAACTCTTCAGAAACTTCCCGGCTGTCAAAGACTGACCTCTCACCTCCGGATGGGGCGATATAAGAGTCTTATTATCGTGAATTTATGTTATCGGGATAATCATGAATGGTATCTAGCTGGCTATCATGCTAGAGAAATGTATTTCTTGTATCTATTTCTTTTATTCCTCATGATTCTTAATACTTGAAAACCCAGAAGCAATGAAAAATTGTTTCTCAAACAAAACTGGTTCCAGTATGTTTTTACTGCCATTTTAAGAGCTTTAAGCATATTATGATAATTATCTAGATAATAATCACAAATGAAATGATCGTATCATCCCATGTGGACTCTCCACATACAGTATGTCATTCAGAACTGATTAAATGGGGCTTTTTAGCTGCCGTATATATCTAGTTTAAAGGTGATTTGAGGCTGATTTTAGTTCAGTTTGAAGTCACAAACTACTCTGTAAGCAGGAAACGGTCTGGAGGAAAGGTAATTGTGTTTCGTAATAAATGAAATAGAAGTAATGAGATCTGAAAGCCTGAATCCTTCTTCAGAATCAGTATTTGATTAAACGATAATAAGACTTGCCTTGCTGTGTTTCCCTGTACACAAACACCCAGGCATTCTGGCTTTTTAACCTAATAATAACAAAAAAAAAGCAATTTGTGAAAGTAAGCAACTCATCTTTGTAAACAAGTCGCCGTGGCAGCAAATAGAGGAGCTTTGTGCGTTTTTCTTTCAGATGGCTTCATCTGTGTTTAACGAGTAGCCTGATGGAATTTTGCCCCATTTAACAGAGTCCTCAGTGCGACTCTTTCCTTCCATTAAACACACACAGCTGCCTCCTCATAAAGACCTCAGCGTTCACGCTGGAATACAATCATCTGATATCAGATCCTCGTTTAACACCAGGTGAGGCTTTATTTTAGGGAGGACGAGGCGAGGAACCACTTGAGACGTTCTCCATCCTTCTGTTTCAGAGACTACAACGAGAAGGACGAAGTCAAAGGCCTGATCCAGGAGCAGCTCAACTCCTTGTCCAAGTGAGTTACTTTCCAACAAAATAGAGCATTTATATTAACGTCACGATGTCTATTGTGTAGTTTCTGCTTGCACTCCGAGTCCCGGGTTCCTTTGTGTTTTTGCGACAGCAGCAGGTCCCGAACCAGCGAGTAGTCTGCAGGTTGACAGATAAGAAGCCACCGCTGTGTTCCAGACGTGTAATTGGCTCCTGCTATGTTGTGATGATTGTCTCGTCTCTGATTGGCTCCCCAGCGATATGAAGAGCGTCCTGCAGGACCCGGAGCTCAGCCTGCTGCAGCGCTGCCTCCTGGTCTCACGGTGAGTTCAGGCTCGGCACGGACTCGGCAGCGCTTTGTTTGCCTGCACAGTTTGGCTCTTTTTGCTGGAAACTGTTTGTCAGCGTTCAGAAAGTAAGTTGTCAGTTCTGAGGGAAGTTTAGTTCCTGTAAGCGGGGGAAACAAACACCGACTCTTCAAACAGACAAACAGCTTTTAGAAGGATAGACGATTAACTCTTTGTCTTCCACTGTGAACATTAAAGGTTGCATTACTTGAAATCCTCGTAACATACTGATAACAATGAATACATTAAATGCTCTGACATCAAAATAAAGTCGTTTGTGTCGATGGCAGGACTGTAAAAGCCCCGTCCAATCAAAAAGCAGCCGTGATGGAGAAACTAATTGGACGCCTGCCTGTCTGTCGAGGTTTACTTCCTGATTGAACTCTGCAGATCTTTTTCAGTTTGGCGATGCGTTCAAAGTCAAAATCTCTGTGGTTTTTCCAAATGACCCACTCCACCTTTAAGTTGAATTAAATGGAGTGATTTCTCTCTACAAACCTCGACGTAGTGGTCGACGTTATTATCATCAGTGAAGTTTTCACAGCCGTTATTTGAGGAATGTCGATATAAAAATGTTTTTTTTACTTTTTACTTTACATTTACACTATGTAAAGTAATTGGGAAAGACAGACAAGAATGTAATATTATGGGGAAATATTTAGTTTTAAAACGAATATCGGTCCGAACCACAAGATTCATTCTTGCTGAAACTGTCGTGATTTTCTTTTCCTCTTTAAAATAAATAAAACAAATCACATGAGAGCTGCAGTCAGCGAGTCTGATCTCATCTCTGCTCCAGTTCTCATTTCCCTCGAGCATCTGATGAATCTGGAGCAGCCGGTCTGAGCAGGAAATGCAATCTCTGCGTCCTGTTCCTAAAGCCCTGATTTACCTGGAAAGTCCCAGAGACCCTTTCTGCTGCCATCGTGCTCGCACGGAGAGATCACGATATCATTCCGTCGTTACACGGCGAGGTAACCTAGCAACAGCCGTGTGTCTGTGCAGATATGTTAAAGGGATGATGAGGGCAGCAAACAACGGGAGAACAGGCAGTAGTGAGCAGAGAGGGGGGGGGACAGGAACTGGTCGTTAGAGAGCGTCCAATCAGCTGATGCCGTGTGATAACCTGCAGGCTGTTCGGGGACGAGTCGGACCTCCACTTCTGGACGGTGGCGTCCCACTACATCCAGGTGTTCGCCCGGTCCCGTCAGCTGAGCGTGTCCGCCGCAGAGGGTCAGACCCAGGCGCCGCCGCCGCCGCCACCTCAGAACCACCTGGACATCTGCCACGACGTCCTGTGTGAGAGCTCCTACTTCCAGGTCAGTGGGACGGGAGACAAAACAGACAAATACATCATCCCAGCAGGCAACGTTTCCAAATCCCCAGTCAGAGACGGTTACTGGAGCACACGCACGCACGCACGCACGCACACACACACACACACACACACACAGACACACACACACAGACACACACACACACACAGACACACACACACACACACAGACACACACAGACACACACACACACACACACACACACACACACACACGGAAGGCTTTCTCACGTCATCCACAGCCGTCCACTCCATTCAACTATCATTTTTACACAGAGATCCCCCATAATCACATTGAGAATAAGTTTTTTAAAGTTAATTTTTGGGCTGTTTTTGCCTTTTTTAAGAGAGTGAGAGTGAAAGGGGGGAGAGAGAGAAGGGGAAGCCCAGGGGGCGCTACAGCGAAGACTTGAAACACCCAGAAGCAATGAAATATTGTCAAACAAAACTGGTTCCAGTATGTTTTTACTGCCATTTTAAGAGCTTTTAGCATATTATGATAATTATCTAGATAATAATCACAAATGAAATGATCGTATCATCCCATGTGGACTCTCCACATACAGTCTGTCATTCAGAACTGAATAACTCTCTGTAAGCAGGAAACGGTCTGGAGGAAAGGTAATTGTGTTTCGTAATAAATGAAATAGAAGTAATGAGATCTCAAAGCCTGAATCCTTCTTCAGAATCAGTATTTGATTAAACAATAATAAGACTTGCCTTGCTGTGTTTCCCTGTACACAAACACCCAGGCATTCTGGCTTTTTAACCTAATAATAACAAAAAAAAAGCAATTTGTGAAAGTAAGCAACGTCTCCTTTTACACAAGCGTCCCGGTTTTCGGGAACCTGAGACGCCGTAACGAGTAACACGACGGCGTCGGCTACCGTGTGACCCATTTAAAGAAGCGACAGAAATGCGATCGCCAACACAACGATGGCGGGTGAACCAAGAGTTTCTTCTGCTCGTCGTGCACATTTCCACGACTCTTGGAGCTCAAGCGAAGCTGCTGCATCATGACGTTCTTCTTCTGAGCTCCTTCATCCCAAAACGTTCCGGCTTCCCGGCTCTCCCGTTCCCACTGAGGTCATTTCTCCTCTGAGACGACCTCCATCTCCACCTTTCACACTCACGATGTTGCTGGAGAAAAGGCTTCGTCAATCTGGCTAACGATGTTGTGTATCTCCTCTCCTCATCGCCCCTCTTTAAGCCTCTGAGGTCAAACCTATCTTTTCACTTCGCCCTCACTACATTTAATCCCATCCTCCAAATGATCCTCGCCATCCCGGGACAAGCTCAATTAAAAAAGAAGACAAGTAAAAGCCTCCCCTTTATTTGCAACCGTGTCCCCGTTAGGATCGATGCCGAGGACTCGTGCAAACAAACGCTTCCATCTCCAACTTTAACTATCGACCCGGTTTGCTGTGGAGGAGTGTGAGAGATTGATTGGTTCTCCAAGATCCGCCTTAATATCACCACAGTGAACGTGAGGGGAACGTGATCCAGGCTGCAGGAAAACACTTCTCCGGACTTGTTCTTTAGAGAATGAATAGTTTGAAAACAAACAAAAAAAACTGCAGATGATAATTAAAAAGTTGGCTCGCTGTGCAGGAAGACTTTCTTCGGTACATCTGTCCTTTTATTTTCCTCTCGAGGCCACATCAATACACAAGCAAGAGAGGGGACGATGCACCTTTCCCTCATGAAAGACCACTTTAAAACGTCTGAGTAGATTTCAGCTTTTCTCTAATTGTCCTAATAAAACAAGTCAGGTTATGTGTTTCATGGAATATCCACTATCCTGTGTTGTGAGAAAGTTCTGCACGGCGTTAACGAGGGGCCGTGCGTTCATCCGTTGGAGTTGGACGCCCAACAGTCTGCAGCTACATCGGGATCCTGTTGTCATAACACAGCATTAGTGGGAGCAGCCTGACTGCAATTACTAGTATCAAACACGGGAGCATACGCTTACCAAAACTCATTTGCAAGGATTTATGCTCACGGCTGCGGCTCAGAAGAGATTCCTTATAATAAAGCAGGGCGAAAAGAAAAAGAATAGATGTGGATACACACACACACACACACACACACACAGCTGATGTAACTAATCCCCCACTATGCTGTTATCTCTCCTCTTATTGTATCATTCTCCGCCTCTAGCCCTCATATGAAAACTGAATCTCATACTTTGAAACATCTAATGCTGTTTTCAGTTCCATGCCCATCATTTGCTCACTGGAAATAAATAAATAAATAAATAAATAATAAATCAGATCTCCCACCAGGGAACGTTGTAATGAAATAATGAGGGGAAAGCCACCGATAATAAGTGTTGGGAGGCTCTGGCATAAAAACTCCTGAATATTTTAAAGACTTTTTTCTTTTTCTTTTATTACACTCTCCATCTCTGCACTCTGTATTTCTATAATTGTCCTCCCGTATCTTTTGCTCATCATTAATCTTTTAATGTCTGGTAATCTATCACACACACACACACACACATTTATCGGTTTTGTCCGGCTCACAAGCGACTCCTCTCCTCAACAGAAGTTCCAGTTGGATCGGGTTCACCTGCAGGAGGTGAAGCGCTCCAGTTATGAACACACTAAGAAATGTGCTGACCAGCTCCTCCTGCTGGGGCAGGTGAGTTACTGCACCACACAGTGGGAGTTCCTCCTCCAATGTTCCAGTTTTATTCCAACACTTCTCTTTCTTTTATCATAATTCAAAAGATAAACCGTGTCCCTCCTTCCTTTCTTCCTGACTGTAAACTCTCTTTCACACACCTTAACCTGCCATAATGGTAAATGGCTCATATCGTTGCCGTGGCGCCTAATGAATCCAGATGGATGATAAGACCTGCCTCTGTCCGTCCCCGCCGTCTCAGCCATCTCTCAATGTCACCACTCTCCCTCTAATCACAGTCTGCAATCAGCCGCCGCTGTTTCAGAGGTGCACTCGTCCCAGCAGGCAGACCAGCCGCCAGATAATAAACCGAATACGCTCCGTCTTGTTACCTGGCTGAGCCGCCCGCCGCCTCCTTCCTCATCACCCTCCCTCTGTTGTCCCTCAGACGGACCGAGCCGTGCAGCTGCTGCTGGAGACGAGCGCCGACAACGCCAGCTACTACTGCGACTCCCTGAAGGCCTGCCTCGTGACCACCATCACCTCCTCCGGCCCCTCCCAGTCCACCATCAAGCTGGTGGCCACCAACATGATCGCCAACGGCAAGCTGGCAGGTACCGTCGGGGTGTAAATTTGAATAAGACGTCATTTCTTTTGGTTCAGCATCGTGTTTGAAACGTCTGGGTGGATAGCCATTATATTTGATATCAAGTAATAAGTTAAATTATTATTACTTTTTAAAGGAGAAATGATTATAAAACTTCCTGAGTACGTCTGATTCCAACCATCTGCTCTGATTTTAATGACTATCAGCAGCATGAAATAGAATATATTTTTAATAATTCATCTGTTCTTTGGCCCTAAAATTAACTTGTGCCTAAATATGATATATATTTAAAACAGTCTCACCAGCCTATAGATTTTTATTTTACAGCTTACGTAATGATTTAGACGTCTGCCAGCTGATTTACACATAATTAAGACATCACCTCTCTGCTGTCTGGCCGTTGTTTTGCCTCCTATCATTCCTCCCCCCTACAACCCCCCCTGCTGTCCGTCAGAGGGAGTACAGCTGCTGTGTTTGATCGACAAGGCGGCGGACGCTTGCCGGTACTTGCAGACCTACGGGGAGTGGAACCGCGCCGCCTGGCTGGCCAAGGTAACTCGGCGTGACGCCGTCCGTCAGCTCTTCAGAAAGCTGTGTGATGTTTGGATAGTTTGAGCGTGAGGGCATGTGGGTGGGTTTCTATTGGTTATACCCAGGTTTCTTGTACCGCGTGTGTGTTTCCAGGTGCGTCTGAGCCCGGCGGAGAGCTCCGATGTGCTGAAGCGCTGGGCCGAGCAGCTGTGCTCCCCGCAGGTCAACCAGAAGTCCAAAGCCATCCTGGTGCTGCTGTCGCTGGGATGCTTCTCCAAGGTGGGAGAGATGCTCAACAGGTAAGAAACCCAAAAACCACGTCGTTGACTTTCTCGGCATGGGACGCAGACACTAAACCCAAATACAAGAGTCATACGCACTAATATCCAGTCTCTTTATAAAAGTCACTTTCTATAAAGTGTTATTTCCTATATGACCTTACTCCCCCTACTCCTCTTTAATCCCCCGCCATAAACACTGGAGTGTGTGGAGTGTGTGGAGTGTGTGGAGTGTGTGGAGTGTGTGGAGTGTGTGGAGTGTGTGGAGTGTGTGGAGTGTGTAGTGTGTGTAGTGTGTGACAGCTTGGACCTCTGGAGGTAAAAAGCTCAGAGGACGAGGAGCCCGCAGGGTTGAATTGTGCTTTAGGATCGCAGACATCAAGGCACGGATGCTGCTGGCTTTTCTGACAATAGCTCCTCTCACCTCCTCCTGCCTGTGTTTCTCTCTTCCTCCTCCTCCTCCTCCTCCTCCTGTCTCCTGGCTGCAGCATGAGGCACTTTGATCGCGCTGCCCTCTTCATAGAAGCCTGTCTGCAGTTCGGGGTGATGGAGGCCAACGACTCGTCCAATATCCTTTTTTTAAAAGAAGAAAAACCCATTAACGGCTCTGAAGACCGTTTAGGACCACAGTTACCTCCCTTGCTACCTCTGACCGACTCCACTCCACACATGCACTCCATAGCAGAGAATGAAGGACTAGCTATCTGTCACACTTGAACCACAGAGCTGAGTCATGCTGCAGACTCTTAGAACTTTCATACAGTTTTTAGACAGTTTTTTTATCCAGGCGACACCCTCAAGTTCTGAAGAGTAAAGCATTAAACTGTCATTCAATCTGCTGGCCACCAGGGGGCGACTCCTCTCTGGTTGTATAGAAGTCTATGAGAAAATGGTCCTACTTCTCTCTGCTGGCCACCAGGGGGCGACTCCTCTCTGGTTGTATAGAAGTCTATGAGAAAATGGTCCTACTTCTCTCTGCTGGCCACCAGGGGGCGACTCCTCTCTGGTTGTATAGAAGTCTATGAGAAAATGGTCCTACTTCTCTCTGTTGGCCACCAGGGGGCGACTCCTCTCTGGTTGTATAGAAGTCTATGAGAAAATGGTCCTACTTCTCTCTGCTGGCCACCAGGGGGCGACTCCTCTCTGGTTGTATAGAAGTCTATGAGAAAATGGTCCTACTTCTCTCTGCTGGCCACCAGGGGGCGACTCCTCTCTGGTTGTATAGAAGTCTATGAGAAAATGGTCCTACTTCTCTCTTGATGTATTATCTCAGTAAACATTGTAAACATGAGTTTATGGTCTCAATCTCTAGTTTCAAGTCTTCAAGCAGGGGATGCTTTAGGGGGCGGGGCTTACCATTGACGGATCACTACCATGCTACCAACGCTCGTTAGCTACTAAGATTATTTCGCTTCTTGGACTCATGGATGAACTGTTTGGAATTCGCTGGTCAAAAGTTACTGTGACCTCCCAAAACACATTTTTTGGTCATCAATCAATCATATATTTACTAATTTAAACATTTTAGCACACATATCTAAGAGGATTTTGGACAGATGTGGATGTAAACTGGTTGTCTGAGGCTGTGGTTCTATTATTCTCATCGACTGTGTAAAATACAGACAAGGTCTCCGCAATGTCACCCCCGATTTTATGAAAAGCTCAAAGTGTGTTCTCTGACCGTCGCCATCCTGGCAGCGACCTCACCGCCTGTCTCCCGGTTAAATCCACAAATGGGCAGAGAGGTAGGAGGCGGACCAGGAGGACCCAGATGGCAGCTTTTTAACATCTATGGACATCGACTTGCTCTTGGAGAGAATCAATCCCTCAACGCTGGCACACCATAAAACTGGGTGCAAACACACAAGCGGTCGCGTTTTGTCCAACTCAACCTCGCCGTTCCGGTGACCGTCGGCTGCAGCCAGAACGACGGGCCGAGCAGAGCCATGTGGGTCAGAGCTGCTAAACTGAGTGAAAGGGTAAAGACTGGAAACATGAGGGCTGCATGTTATTTGATATTTCGCTGAAAGGTGAAATGCAAACATTTGGAGGCAGGACACAAAAAAAGGTGCCAGCTTTGCATCAGCAGGTAAAGACTCCTCAGAGTGTCGTCTTCTTCTTCTCTGAAGTTTGATGACGTGGTGATCATGTGACTGTGTGTTTCCGAGTGTTACCTGTTCTCCTTGACCTCCCTGTCCAGCACATAAACTCATCAAGGCGGCGTTCCTGGAGTACGCCCGGCTGCTGCGTTCGCTGGGCCTGCGGGAAGGCGCCGCCTTGTGGGCGTCGCGGGCCGGCAGCGCCGGCGAGCAGCTGATGGAGGAGCTGTTCCAGGGGGAGGGAGGCGTGCCGGAAGCCGTCGCCGCCAAACAGGAAGTGGAGCCGGGCCTGGAGAGCGCCGAGTGACCACGTGCTCGCCTGGTGCAAGTCCACGTTGTGATTTAAGTTGGTGTCGGCGTCCAGAGGAGGAGGTGGGAGGGGGGGTCAGGAGGAGTTTCCTCCAGGTGAAGCATCTGTGACTGTAACCATGGTAACCATGTAACCTGTTTTCATGTTCGGTATGGCCAGTGTGTGTTAGTGAGCTCATGTTTGTGCATGTAACGACCCCACAAAGAAGCACACTTCTGTCCCCCCCCCCCCCAACAGGTGAAGTAAGGCATCAGTCTGTGTTTCTGTTGTTGAATGAATCATTGAACTCTATTTTTTTTATTTTTTTTTATGCTTGCCTTGTAGCTCTCCTCCCTGTGTAGTTAAATCCAAACGTCGGAGCTCAGCAGCTTGAATTTGCATTTCTTTGCTGCAGAGATTAAATGTTGCAGAATGAATTCATCCCCCAAATAAAATAGTCCCTATTTAATTGTTTTTAAAAATGCACCGGCCTTTGGTGCTTTAAGGACAGCATTTCGTATTTATTTTACTTTTGCACTTGATTTTGACCCAAAAAAATACACCACATTATTTGTATGATACGTTGGATTCCTCCACCCTCCTTGCACAGTGTTGCTCTAACAGGACAGCAGGTGGCGCTGTGTAATTGACAGACCAAAGCATGCCACTGCACCAAAAAACACTTACTAGCATATTATCTCCTCCAGAACTCAGACCGCTGACTCCTGGGTGAAACCATTTAATCATAGAGTTAAACAGAAGTGGATTAATCCATTCCATTAATCCAAAATTTAATTTTTGATTTA
>CM056832.1:19751565-19946565 GCA_029853015.1 Chelidonichthys spinosus | reverse complement strand
ACTGTGACAGACTCTGTGAAGATGGGAGATGCGTTGAAGGGTCACCCGGATCCTTCAGGTGCATCTGTGACACGGGACTCTCCGGTAAGCGCCTCTCATCCAGCTGCCTGTTTGTGACTTTGACAATTACAACAGTATTCTAATGCAGTCGTACAGCTTTGATCCCCGACAGGCGAGCTGTTCCGTATGCACGACCGCACCATTTGCCTGAGGGGCGACTATCTGTGGAAAAGGACTAAGCCGAAAAAAGCCATTATCTTCCTAAAGATCCCTCATGGGCCTTCCACCTGATCCCACATTTTTGTCATCATAATATATGAAGCGGCCACTTCATATCACATACCTCACCTCACGTTACGACCGGTGACATGCGGTTGTAAAGAGCTAGTGCTAAACTACCGGCTAACTGAGCATGTCGCTGTTGATAACACAAAGGTTTACAGCAATCAATGAAAATGTAATTTATTGTGCATTGTTTCTGCTGAGCGTGTTAAATCCACACTCTGATACCGGTCTGCTTGAAAACACAACAGCATAAATATATTTTGGGATATTTCATGATTCAGTGTACGCCTGGTCTCAGAAGATGTATGGCGGTTCTCAACGTTAGATTTCTATTCTTTCTCATTTCTGCTAAATTCTGATAAATCACTGTGCGTCCTGGTGTCGGCGGTCTGTTCAGCCTTTTGCCAAGTCAAGGCGGAACTATGCTAATGCCTCTCCTCATGAATAATTCACTAAAAAAGGAATCAGACACAGTTGTAACATACTTTTTCATTAGCGGCCAAATTGTGCTCGTTGCCATGGGATTTAGAGAAGTTGCTGGAGGCTCATGTGGGAGATTGGGCGAGCTTGTACAGGAAACATCACCCATGATTTAGGCAATGAGCCTCCAATAACGTGCAGTTAGGTTAATTGATATCACGCTTGTGCGGATCCTCCTCCGGTTGCCCTGGATATCACCGTCTGCTGTAAAACCAGCCTGCATTGAACTTTCCGGAGTAAAAACTCCAGGTGGCTCCTCACGTTGATTCATTGTTTTGTTTGGAGCACAATTTGTCCTGGCAGCATTCTTGAAGTGTCATAGCTTTGCCTTTTTTTTCCCCGAGTCCAGCCCATGCTTTCAGCTTATTATTTTTGGAGAAGTGGTTTCAAGGTTACTGGCGATGCTGTCTGGCATCCGGTGTTTTTTAAGTCACATACATTAGGAGAAGAAGGCACGGGACAAGAGGTGAAGGGTAGCGTAAGACGTCTCCAACATCCAACCCGGAGGCATTTAACATGTAAAAGAGATTACAAGATAATTCCCTCAATCTTTGGAGGGGAACAGTAACACTTTGCTTTTCATCCTCTTGTATGTCTTGAATGCCAAATTTAGCCTTAATTGGATGCTGGATGTTCACAATCAGACACAAAGATCTGTCTTTTATCCAAGTTTGTGTTTGTTGTATATCAAGGCAACATGGAATACCAGAGAGTGTGTCAAAGTGAGCTCATATGAACTTTGAAATGATTCTTTTCTCATTTACATCTGAGTCTTTGCAATCTTACATTTTTCCCTTTGAATATGACGCCTCTTCATCCTTGGGATTCCTTCTCCGGCGGCCCAAAAACACGCATGGATGTCACATTCCAGCGATCAGATTTGAAAGTCTTTTTTAAAGATGAGTTATCAGTAGTGACAAAGAGAAAATGTCATTTGATACAAATGACTGATATGACAGGGCATTTTGATAAAAACCAAACAAAGCTGGTGGCATTGTAAATCCATTTCCGCCCTCATCCGCCTTTTTTAAATGGATAATTCATGTGATTCACATCAGAAGCAAATTGGCGAGTGGCACGCACCCTCTGCCTTTGCAGCTTTTTATCTAATTTGCTTTAATTGCTGCTGCTCTCTCAACTAAGCAGACTCCGCCGGGTGCTTTAGCACAGTCATGGTGTCCTGCTGTCCCATCAGCTTCTTGGGAGTTCTGTGGAGCTTGTGCTTCCTCTACCTCCCTGCTGCAGTTGCCTCATTAATCAACTGGAAGTTAGTGGCTGCTCCAGCGCCGGCTGCCCTCGTAGGCCAAAGTCTATGCGCACAGAATAATGAGCCAAACTCGTGGGACGTTTCAAATGAGATTTTCTTTTGATTTGACTCTCCTTTGCACCATCTCTCGGGTATTTGTTGCAAGGTATTACCATCTTTATGGGGCCATTTCCATTTGGTGCGAGGTGTTAATTGTTTTCTTTGCAGTCTTGTTGGTAGTGATATCATTTTTTTTTTTTTTAAGATTTAATTTGGATTACATATGCAGTCATTACCCTTGTTAAACAATTTAATTAGAGAGTGACACAATGTTGTTTCTTTATGTATATTAGATTGCTGCTATTCATAATCACTGCAGTAAGAGTGTTTGATGAACAGATCGGTGGAAGTCATGAAAGCAAGAACAAATGCAAATTATCGTAAAAGAAAGAATTACTGCTATTACACCATGCATGACCTAAAACAAATTGATTAGGATGGCATAAATATTGTGTGACAGGTGGAAGTGTTCCTTTAACACATAGTAGTTTGTATTAGTGCAACTTTTATTGGACCACTTATAAAAAAAAAACTCCACTTCTGGTGGAAAATGAAAAAGCAAAGCCCTGAAGTGGTACGCGGTAAGATTGATGCCCACAGAGGAGGCTACGAGGAGCCTCTGGGACACCAGCACTTGTATCAGCAGGGGGATTAAAGAAAATATGCAAAGAAAGAGTCACTGGAAAGATAAATGTGTAGGCACCTTGTGAAGAACACACACAAAAAAAAATGAAAACCCTCACCGGGGGAATAACATCAAATTTGATTCACCTTGAACCTGCAGGGAATTCAGTCTAATTTTATCCGTTGCATACAATGTCACCACGGCGTTACCCTGACGCTGCTCTGCTGCTGCCGGTGAACGCGTTGTGGTCCTGCAGTGTTTGGAAAGCGACTACGGCTTTCTTAGGGAGGACTTTATTTCGGAAGCAGTTATGAATCGGCTACTTAGTTTGCAGTTCAGCAAATCTCCAACATGACCATCATCTCTGCATCATTATGATGACTTTCCTTTTGTTACTCTTCTTAAAACAAACTTTCCATGATGGAACTAAACTGATTCATTATTTCAGTCCATATTTGGTTGTTAAGTTGTTTATTAAAGCGGTTGAATATTATATACTCTGTACTGTAAGCTCAACAAAATTTCATAAAACAGTAAAGGTTAATCATGAATATAGTAGAGCAACTTTTAAGCACAGAAGAGAAGGTGACAACATTTAAGAGAACAGCATAAAACACAATAAAAATAGGAAAAAAAGTTCAATTGGAATGAAACAAGATCCAAATTAAATATAATATAAATTGTCAAAAATAAAAGCATATCCTATGAAACTGTTTTTATAATAAAAAAAAAAAACAGGTTACCGACAGGTTTAAACCGACATTGCTTTATAATGTTGCGAGTTGTGTTGCCATTATGGGCCTGACCCAAATGCTCATTTTCTATTAATGCTACAGTCGACCCGACTTCACAGGATGGCAGCTGCAGGCCAGCCGACCCTCCTGTGTTGATGCAAATACAGACCTTAATACGCGCGCTCACAGCAGGAAACAACATTCTGAGATGGAAGCAATTTTCCCTCACAAGCTCTAAGCAGGAGAAACACAAGGGCACACACTCCACTTCCTGTTTATGGCTTTCAGGGGGGAAAACATGCATTTTTATGTAAAGCAAACCTAATGATTAACTTTGTTAGCTGTGGACATGCTCTTGACTACAAGTTTAGCTTCTCTGAAGTGAACCTGCTAGAGATGTTTCCCTGATAATAACTAGTCTGACACATCAGAACTGTGCAATAAGGAAACTATAGCTTAGTTAGACTTCCTCATATTTTTGATGCAAATATTGCATAGCATCTTGCTGGTTTGGCATATTTTCCAGTTGATGTGATTTGTTGGCTTCGGCGGGGAGGTTTCTGAAATGGGCAATTAGGCTCAATAGTATATCATCAATCAGAGGCCACCGTAGAAGTCTGACAGCAATGATGATGTTTACAGTTGATCTTGCCTTTTAGTTTAATTGTGCTTGTCACAATTAAATTAGTGGTCCTGCACATGCCTCCATCCTGTGTAATTATTGATAGTCAGTCATCCCTTCCTCCATGGATTATAAATCACGTCACTCAAGTCTTTTCAGGCATAAACCCGGTCCAATAGCTCTGAAGGGAGCTGGTACCTGTCCTGTGTTACTTCCCATGTTCTCCACTTATTCAAGTAGAATGTGTCTACACCTGCTGGGTGAGGAACACCAGATGACAGACTGTTGCACGCTAGCATTTCTAGACTAATAAGTGAGAAAAAAAAGTGCTGTAATTGTGTGTCTATTCGGCAGGTCCACCTTGTGAGAAGAGGAAGGCTCCCTGCAATCCCAATCCGTGCAGAAATGGCGGCGTGTGTGAGGAGATCCCCAAAGGAATTCTTTGCCACTGTCCGAAAGAATTCGGGGGCGTCCGCTGCGACACGCGAGTCATCTTCGAATGCATGTCGTACCCATGTCAGGAGGAGCGCGTGTGCATCGCAGGGGAGCATGTGAGCATTTGATTGTTTGTTTTACCTCAGTGGGAGATAAACAAGGAATAGAATAGAATATGGCTCCATTCTGAACGCTGCGAGAGCAATTAATATTTCCCCCCTGAAGATGACCGCGGGGGAAGAGTGTTTGCTTCCTCTTGATTGAATGACCCAGAGCACGTTTTAAGTGCCAGCTTGAAATGGCTCTCATCAAAAGCCTTTTTGTAATTGGAGGCCGGCTGCAATTTTCACCTTTACTGGAAATGCCTTTGTGCGTTTTTCGATGGCAGCAGTTTTTCCAATATTTCAATGTTTAAATGCACGAGAGAAAATACGGTAATGGTCTAATTGTCCTTCCGTGACCTTTTTGTTTTGTTCCTTACATTTTGCACATTTCCAGCGGCCACCTTAGAATACGGCAGCAGAACCGACTCAAAGGAACATTCATCAAAATAAAGCCTGATTTTGCTGCACACTAACATAGATATTTTTCTTGAAGCTTAATATGAAATTTAAATCTCTTTAACTTTGAATTACACCACCCTTAGCATTTATTACCCTCTAGTGGTGTCTTAAACTCATATTAAAACGTATATAAAACCCATTATTTACTCTCCTACTTAGATTAGGTTAAATATAATCCTAGAGATCGATCAAGTCAAATTTCTCACGACAGCAAACCACTCTTTCATTCATCTTTTTCCTGCAGTCTTTGAGCTTATGTACCTTTTGTGTAATCTAACCCTGTTTTCCCAAGATGCCAGGTGACCTGGTTTGTTGTGCGTCTGTGTGCAGGCCTCTGAATGTGTCTGTGCAGATGGTAATGTGGTCCCAGCATGCAGGAGGCAGCAGGACCTGTGCAGCCCATCACCGTGTATCCACAATGCCACCTGTGTGTCCAGGGGAAACGATTTTGTCTGCAGGTAAAACACACAAGGACCTCATAGAGGCCACTCTGCCTTTCTAGGTGACTGGAATGTCTTCTTCTTCTTTTGTTCACCTTTTTATATGGTTAGGATTTACATTTCACTTCAAAGCCCTAGAACTATTACATATCTGCCTGTCAGACCTTATTTTATGTCTCCCAATCCCATATATAGCTCAAAACCATCGATTAGTTTTGATTTTCCATTACAAAACCTCCATTATGGTCCAAAAACTATTTTAAAAAGACCAATGAGTTCTACTGGTTGACTCAAATCCACTTCATTTCTAAAGAACGTTTACTTACAATCATGCAGTCCAAAGTACTTCACAGAGCAAGTTTAAAACGGCAAATACAAATAAATAAATAAGACAACAATTAAATGAAAAAAAAAAGCCCTGGAGCTGTGAATGCTGACCCGTACACCAAGCGTGCATCAATCCACAACTGAAAATTGTCCCCGACAAAAATGCACTATTTACTCCTGTTTAAGTAAGATTTGCTGAAAACAACTCCCGTTTTAGGAAATTATGTGAGCATGAAATGAAAAAATATACTATAAACATTTATGTCTTCATTAGGAATGGATGGTTTGGAGCAAAGTAGCGCAGGCAGGGTTGGGAAGTTGGAAATGATTTACAGACAAACTAACAACTAAACTTTTACTTTTGTTTTTTTAAAAGTTGTTTTTAAACAAAGCATGGTCAGCCATCCTAAATTGTATTGGTTGTATTTTAGAGCAGTTTGCTCCTCAGAGAATACAGGCTTCTACTCAGTCTGCCCATCATGCTTTCTGGATACTTCATCAGTCACCCGCAGACTAACTACTGTTAGTCCTTGTCTATCTAAACTGGTGTTCCAGTTGTGCTATGATGACACAACTACCAGTTTGGATACACAAACTGGAGTTGTGTTATCATAGCAACACCTTTCTATCAGACAACATATAAAATGTTTTGGGATTTATATGGAAATGTGTTCATCTCTACTGCACTGATGAGAAAGGAAAGTCCTGTTTATAAGGCTCTACCATTTATACATGTTTAACTTGTTATGTTGGCTCTTAGAAAGAAAAGGAATTCAAGAAAAGAAAATCACAAATTAAATTAATCTAGTGACGGCTATGTTTACAACACAATGGGGTGGATCAGTGGAAATGAAGAGCAGGACTTTTACATTCGTAGCAAAGTATAATCTGTCATTTGTAATGGACCTTAATTTGTCCTGATCCGCTAACTCCACCCGTTTGGCAATCAGGGTCATAAACACTGGAAAAATAATTTGCAAACATTATCTCGTCCTCCTGTGTCAGAAACAAATCAAGTAGGAAACCAAATTAGGACCCCACGTATCTCACCACCAAAAACGTGGCTTGTTAGTGCTCAAGGCTTCGGGTGAATTGATTTGGATGACACTGACCTCCTCTTAACAGATGTCTGAGAGGGTTTTCCGGGAAGAATTGTGAAGAAATAATTGACTACTGCAGGCTGCTCAATATCAACTGCCTGAATGAGGGATTGTGCTTGAGTGTAATTGGCGGATATCAGGTAAGTAATTCAATGTTTCGGTCCTAATGAAATACTCCCAAGCCCACAAAATATGGCTCGTGCTGCACCTTAATGACCGTATGAACAGAAAGTGAACACGTTGAGAAGCAGAGCAGCGAAGCATGTCATAAATCTTCTCTGTCTCAGCCATGAGACATTGTTTTACCGTCACCATGTGTATTTTTTAATCACATTACAAAATAAACAATTTTGTCCCAAACACAACCCCAAAGTTCAAATGCATATATGGTTTATTCAATGCCTCTTCAAGGCTTTTGCATAAGAAAACCTGTCATTAAGTTGAATTAAAGAAACAAAGAGAATGGCAGAAACAGCAGTAATCCAGTTCTTACCCATTGATCATTAGGAGTTGCTCTGACAGACAGGTTCTGGTCCAATTTTCCTCTCTATTGCTCAGTCTCTCCGCCAACGTCTGTATTCCTTTTTACAACACCTGAGGCTGCTCCGTAATGCCCCATAGCTCCTAATTATTCTCCATCAGTCTTGTTCCATTAGGCCACGAGAGCGTTCGTGAAACTAAAATCCCCTTTTTAGATGCTTCGTGTTGGTGTTCCTCCAACACGGGTCACACACAATCAAAAAAGGTTGCTCACTGCAAATGGGCCTGTTTATTTTTTTTAGATAAATATACATATATTCACCGTTTTGCTTTGGTTATGCCAGCATGTGTGTGGTTGACTTTTTTGTAATTTGGGTAAACTCCCCTTCTGTTATTTGAAGGTGTTTACAGCCACATCAGCGAATTGTTGCCATTTCATTCACTGGTTAAAAAGAAAGGCCGCTCTCGTGTTTACCTGTGTGTACTATACTGTTAATATGGTGCTGTTTTCCTGCAGTGTGTTTGTGCCCCAGGATGGATTGGAGAGTTTTGCCAATATGTCGGCGATGCCTGTCTGATAAAACCAAACAGCTGTTTGAATGGAGCCACGTGCATCACAACAAGTCAGCCATCCGCTCCTCCACAGTACACCTGCCAGTGCTCCCTCGGCTTCACAGGTGAGACGGCTTCGCTTTATTATTTGATTTTTTTTTTTTCCACCTCCCCCTTCCATCTGTTTGCCCGTCTGCCTTTGACTGGGATATCTCAAAATATGGATGGATTTGTCCAAACCCTAGTGGGAAGGATGGTCATGGGGCAAGGGATGACTGATTGATGTTTGCAGAAAACCTGACGTGGAACTGGTGTATCTTGACACTTCCGTGCCGCCGGTGGAGGTTTATGTTCTTTTTGACATTTGCCGTTGCGCTGTATGTAAAACGTCATGTAAATGCGATGTATGCACAGTGTTTTGCAAATATATGCAACGCAGGTGGCGAAGGCAGTCGTTTTCTGAATATTTTACTGCTTTAACACAGTTATTCTGCCCTCTCATGCAAGACATTTGACACAGACAGCTCTCACGCTGGGAGTATAAATGATAAATGTTGGATTTTTGCATTTTGTGTTGCTGTTCTATAGCAGCAATGCATCAAATGGCTTAACAATCTACATTGCATTGTAAGTGCATTCTATCATGCCAACACAAATGCACTTTGGCTGCAGAAAATACTGGTTTCTGATTGGCTCGCAAGGTGTTCCTTAAGATTTTAGGTCATATACATCTATAGAATATAATGCATTTTTCAGTGCCAATTTAAAACACCACATTATACGAAAGAATATTATGTTGAGTTAAAATGCATATTAACATAATAAAAGCATTCTCATGCAAGCGTCTCCAACCCTTCTAACCAGGTTCATGTGAGATCCTGAAGTCAGTGTTTTCTCGTATCCTCACAGCCGCATGAAGTCCACTTGGACAAGTTTGTTCAGTCAAAGCCCTCTAATACTGTATATTGCTTGCATGGGTCAGCAGGTCAACATGGTGAGAGGGGAGACCACTCACTGTTTGCCAGCATCATCTCTGATTAATGTCTCAAAAGACAGAATCACAGCCAGCTTTCTAGCTTCTGCTCCATAACTGACCTCTGGCCTCTGACCAGCCTGCAGCGGTGGGGAAGGAACAACTCCCAATAGTGATCAATCACTTGTGTTTTATTAGTTGTGCACACAAGTAGTAAACACCTTCGGTGTTCGTCTAAATATAAAAAGAAAAGCACTAGAGCTGGCATTTAGCCTGCATGAATTCTATGATGAAAACTATATTATCTGTAACTGGAGCAGATCCCAGCTGACATTGGCGAAGGCGGAGTACACCTTGGACAGGTTGTCTGTTACAGGGCTGCGACACAGAGACAGACAGCAGCTCACAATCACACCTACAGGTGATTTAGTCATCAATTAACCTGCATCGTGCATGGCTTTGGACTGTGGAGGGGAGACCAGACCAGAGAACGCCACACAGACGGCCCTGTGTGTGTGTGTGTGAATAAAATATAAATATTAAATAATAATATAAACTAATATTTCAGGCCAGGAGTCTGTGGTTGGGTTTTGATTTACAAATCATAAGCTAGCCGCAGATTTAAGCAAAAGTCAGTTCTCTTAGTGAAGTGATTTTTTTATTTATTTTCCTGAACCTTGAAGCTTATTTACAAGTAGCCTTGCCTGCTTGACATTTCTAAAGCCTGCTGCTGATTGCATTTAATCCAAGTACTCTGGCAAACTGCTTACTAATTAGCTGCCAGCTCGGAACATGGCCGAAGGTTGTTAAGCTCTTACTGTCAGCTGTTCTGAAAAAAACAAGGGCGAACAAGGGAGGGACACCAAAAAAAAAAAAAGGTGACGTTATGGATCAAAAGATTTAAGGTTAGAGAAAAATGGCGGAACTACAACACATTTATAAAAACAGGTTCCATTCATACATATAATTAACCACTGTGACGTCGAGACCATATCCATACTCCATAATTGGGGATCGTGTTTGAAGCCTGCTTATTTTAGACATTATCAAATAGACAGTATGGAATAAAACAGGTGCTTGCTGAACGTAGTTTTTGCTGTATCGGGGCTACGATGGACTCTGTTGTTCCTCCCTTGTTTTATTGCTTAAACAACCAGTGAATGTGATTATTTTTCTCTTCCACACTGCACTCCGGTTTTGGCCTAGTGTTTTTTTCCCAATCTAGCTGTAAGTCCTGACACACTTACCTGTCAGTCAGATAAGGCCTTACATAGCAATACTCCAACGAGATCCCCCCCCCTTCTGTTCAAAGCTGAAATCTGTTGCCACTTCAGTAATGGAAAATTGTCTCTTACAGCATGGCAGGTCTTAGTGACTGATAGAATTCATCATTTTCTGGCATCTTGGGATTTTTGATTTTTGCTTTGGAATTTCGAGCCATGCAGCATCGAAAGGCCAATTTAATTTCAAGCTTTGCCCAGAAACCCCACTGTACTCTATCATAGATCACAACTCGGGATGCATTACTCACCACCCGGCATTCGGGTTTCATTTCCGAAGGCTTTATTTTTCACAAAAACAACAACAGTTGGCTTACATTCTGGGTTCATTCATACATACTCTCCTTTTTTTTTTTAATTGTGAGGACAATAAAACAAGACTTGGAAACAGGGCATGCAGTTAATGCAAGCGTAGAACCCACCAGAGATCAAGGAGCGTGATATAAAGACAGATTGGGAAACCAGCTGTAATTCTTCACCTGAAATGAAGGTTTTTGCATTTGAACCGTTATCTGCTCAATAAGATTCTATAGGCTTTAAAAAGCTGCAGGTTAAAAATGATTGTGCACAAGAGCAAGAAGTGTTCCAAAATTCAATTAAAGTCACTTGGAATTGATATTGACCTTCAACATCACTGTTTCTGTATTTAATTGTTTTTAGACCTTTAAGACATTGCAATACAAACATTTTGAAGCCTAACATTTCATAAAAAGGGCTACGATACAACATAATTGATTCAATTTACAGCCTTAAATGAGTGTGAGCGTTTCTCAGATTTTAGAAGAACCAATTTGTGTAATTTTCCGCAGCATAGCGTGGCGTATTTACAATATAATGACCTGTAGCAGCCGCCGTGCAGATGATATCAATCATGGTGTTTGTTCCGTAGCGTGAGGTTCCCGCTGTCAAAAAAGGACTTTCACTACATGTCATCGCTGCTCCGTTATTGATGATGGAACATTTTACATTAATAACCTGCACTGGACGACACCCTCCCCCAACCACAGCGGTGGAACTAGCAGCTGCTGAGGCAGCTGAGCACCAAACAAAGCTCCCATCAAGCCCCTGCATCCCCCACCTCTCCTGCTCCCTTCAGCCAAGACGCGGCTCGTTATTAAGTGTCTATGTTCTTAACAAGAAAGTGAGCCTGTCCAGCTACATCTCACTTTGCCATTCCAGGGACTCACGCCTCAGTCCTACAGCATCTTATTAAAGGGATGTCTGTGGTCTAATTATTGTCTCAGGAGAAAAGGTTGCTCCAACGGTTGCAGGTAATTCAAAAGAGAACATTTGGTGAAATATGCTCATTCATTTTTTTCACAGAAGTATTTAGAGGAGATTGATACCACTCTTGTATCTCTGCACGCTAAAAAGGAACCTACAGCCAGCAGGCAATTAGCATTAGCTTAGCATATATATTGGAAGCCGGGGGAAACAGTTAGCTTGTTTTCCGTTCATAGATAAGTATAATCTGTGCACCAACACCTGCACGGTAACGTCACGGGGAATCCAGGTCGCCTGTGCTCCGAGTCAAGAAATAATCCGGCACGTGACCCCCGTGACCTTGTCGTTTTGTGCATTTGAATAAACAAATGAGATGCATGTTAATTAGCACACTTCACAGATGCTGGCAGCCAGGTTTCTTTCACATTTTGGACAGAGCCAGGCTAGCTTTGTCTTGAACAATAATTAGGACATTAAACATTCCTTTAGTGAGGTCCTGCAGGATTCTGATAGTGAGCCCCAGGAAAAGCAAAGGGCGATGTGAGAGAACACTGGTTAGACAGGCTATGCCATTATAATAATAATAATAAAAAACTGTATTTGTATGTTGTGTTACAAGGTGCTTTACAAGATTCAATGCAATAATACATTTTCAGTCCCAACATCACCCAGGAGGAGCGCCACAGTGGCGAGAAAAAACAGACTTTTAGGCAGAAATATCAAGCAGACCAGGCTCTCATCTTCACTACAAATGGATATAAATACATGTATTTTTTTCTTCCAAAGTTGTATTTTAAATATGCAATGTATAGGTTTGTAGATGGTAATTACAAATAGCACTAATTGCTAAAGGAAAATGTTTCCTTTATTTTCAGGAACGAGCTGTGAGACTGAGATCCACGAGTGTGACTCCAGTCCCTGTCGACACAATGGCACCTGCTCTGACTTGCTAGGACGCTACGAATGTCAGTGTCTTGCAGGTATGTTGAGCTTTGTTATGACTTTTAAGTGCTATCTGTATCAGCTGTGGCAGCAGGCAGAGATACATACCGCTGCATGTGGCCTTACATCTTCAACCAGAGGGAGGGAGAGAGCAATTATTAGTTTACTTGTTTTTATAATAACCTGATTTTTTCCATGCATTTTGATGTTTTTCTCTCTTTCTCATTGTATTGTAAAAATGACATGTCGGGGAGCATTTTTCATTTATTCTTCATGACACAACTGTCATTGCATCCTGCCACCGCCTTCCAAAATAAATGAGTTTGAGCGGACACCCCTTACAAATGCCCTTCAGTTACCGCCAACTCTCTGCAGGCGCAAATCATTTCCCTGTAACTGCATGTGGCTATTAATGCTGATCTTTGTCAATTGGTCTGTTTTTGCAAAGACGCTCATTTGCATAGAAAGGGGAGAATTTTGAGCCAAATGTTTGCATATTGCTTAAATTAAAGTGCAAATAGCAAAGGAGCGCTGGGACGCTGTTTGCCTCGGCAGCACAGTTAGGGGTGCATTTCCACCCTATGAGAGTGCTTTGAGAATCCCATTTCTTTTTGTCTTATTTGTGCAGGTTTAGCCGCCGCCAAAGCCGTGCAATCCTTTTGTGAATTCGTCCCTCGGTGTACACTGGAACCCCAAAGGCGATTAGCCAGCAGGGTCCCCAGACTGTGACACATCCTGCCTGATGAAGTTAGGCTAGAGAAGTCAGCATGATTTAATTCATCACATGAATCACTTCTTCCTTATAAGCCGTTCACTAAAAATATTCATCTGTTCTTTTTTTCTTTTCATTTAATGGGTATATTTGAAATTGTGTTTTAATGCTTCCCAATATGTTAAAATTCATTTTTTTAAATTAGAATTTAAAAAGAGCGAACTCTCTGACCCCAAAAGGCGCATAGAAGCAACGAGGCGCAGCCAGCGTCTTCCTCTCGTCATTCACAGTCTCAGTTTACAGCCTCGGCCTGTGATGAACAGCTGAGGAAAATCACCACGCTCACTGCCAAAAATCAGTAACGCAACCAAATTGTGCAAATGCATTAATGTGAGTTTCATAATATTAGATCACGAAAACCACCTTTAATATAATTTTCCTGTAATTGCTTATTGTGCCCGGCGGGGCTGAGTCTGAAATTCACGTTCACTGAACACAAACCGATGGACCACCCGCGGGAGCTTTGTGATGCTGGCGGGGCACAGTCGTCCGTCTGGCAGTTGCTCTCGGCCGCTTTACTGGAACGTTTTACTGCACGTAAGGAGAAGAGATGCACCGAGCCTGATGTTGCCTTACACATAAAAAGAACCATCCGGGTCTCTTCCACACAGTGAGGCCTACAGCTTATTAATTAAACACTGGTACTGGATACTCGGTATCGGGCGATACCCAACGCCCAGACTAGTCTGATCGGTGCCTCCCTAGTACACGCCAGAATTCAGTTTTTTCTCTCAAGAATTTGCCGGTGTTATTTTTTGTTGTTTCTATTTTTAGCTCTTCAGGGAAATGCAACATTGACGGTAATGAAACATTGTGTTTGCAACAATCACTCTTGTTCAATTAAACATTAAAGGACAAAACCCGCGTTAATGACACACGAGTCACAGAGTCCGTTCGCCTCATCAGCTGCCGGAGCAAGGCGCATTAGAGTCACTATTAAAGGTGACATTCAGAGGTGGCATTGTATTTTCATCAGCTTGATGAATTGTGTCAGTCCTTGAAGTGTCGAAGGTGCAACTCTCTCATACTTAAAAAATAAAAAAAAAATCCTGAATGATAGCTCGGAAGCGTGATTCATCCATCCGTTCCCCAGCGCTGCTTATCCTGCCCAGGGTTGCGAGGAGCCCGAGACGCCTCCGGCGGGCATTGAGTGAGACGTAGGGCACAACTCGGACAGGTTGCCAGTCGATCTCAGGGCTAACACACAGACAGAAAAACAAAGTCCTACCTACAGGGAATTTAGACTTTCCAGTCCACTTAACTGGCATGTCTTTGAACTCCAGTAGGAAACCTTTGCAGACACAACAAGAACTTGCAAACTTTTTATTAAGGCCAGCAGGTTTAAAAACCCAGTCATGAACATTGCAATAATAATATATGTCAGTTAACGTTCCAACCTCTCAGCCTCGTAATCCTACATTAAACGCAAACGTGACTTTACGATGGATTTGAATAAGACCATTCTTCCGACAAAAGAACGTGGGTTTTTTAACTCCGATTTGCAACACACCACATCTGTTGCGAGACTCCCATGAGCTTCTACGTGTAAATCCGGCTGCGATGCCAGTAGAATGATGCGGTGGGCTGATGGCTATGTCATTGGGGTTATCGAGTGGAAAGCTCCCATCACAGATGCCACATTGAATTAAACCCACAGACACCCCAGAAGGCTCGAACCGTTATCGTGTGCCGCCCCCGGTACACCTGCTCAGAGCAGCGATCAGGACTGTACATACCCATCCACAAGGCTGCTCTCTATATTTAGAAACACCGATCGCGATGGCTGTATGTTTCCCTTCTCACTATTAACATCAAGAGTAAGCCTTAAGACGATAATGCGGCGGGGTGGAAAGTGATGTTTGACACCGATATCTCCCATCTTAAACACAAGATGGATATCCGTACTTTGCACCCAAGCTGACGTCTTTTCTTTTCAGGCAGAGCCATCCGTTGTTCTCCTTTCAGCTGCCTTCACAGCCTCCCCGTAATCCCTGATCATGAATCCCTAACTCTCTAAGTAAACTGGTACTAGATGTGGCCACAGATCCATGGTAACAAAAAATTCCACAGAGCACACTCTGGCTTTCCAGCCTTGCTACTAAATCCCATCTGTTATCTCAGTAAACCTAAGCCTCTTCCGCTCATATGCCTCATCTGCTGCATCTTCTCGTGGTGAAGTGAGCACGACAATGTCAGAGAAATAGTCTGGCGAGTGCCGGACTGCAGTACTAAGCAAAGTCTTGAGACATGAGTGGATTTCTAAGTCGCTGGCCAACATCTTTTTTTTGTTAGCTCTACCTGCTGCGGAAGAAAATACCAGATCGACACTGCATGTTTCCTTAACACCGGTACATGGGTAGAGTCAACTAAAGTCTCCTGGTCCATTCAAGTATGGATTACGCCTCAATGTATCATCTCTAGGGTATTATTTGTAATTACACCACCTCGATAAGGGATTGGCAAAGACAAAGCAGCTGCTGCGTTATTAACCAATGCTATTTTTTTGTCATCCACAAATCTGATCATGTTTACAGATGAGTAAAAGCAAGAACGAGAGGGATTAGATGAAAAGATTGAGGGAAGCACAATACCATAGTTCAGATATCCAAGCTCAAGTAAAGAATTTAATTGAGGCTCAAATTTAATGCAAAGTCAGAGAGGCCCTGTGGTACATCAACCACACGTCACAAAAGGGCCAATCCTCCAGTCCAACCCACAGTTCTGGCCTTGTTGAGTGGCTATATGGAAGAGACCTGGTGCTGAATTCATGATGGGCGTGCAACTGATCTATTATTGCATCAGTTATAACTTATTGTGATACTTTCTTTCAGGTTTTTTGGGAAACAATTGTCAAGTTGACATAGATGCTTGTGCTCTACCCAACAACACATGTCCACCAAAAACTCAGTGTTTGGATCTCCCAGTGGGCCTTGAATACACCTGCCGGTTGCCGTGTCCTCAAAACCTTCAGGTGGGTAAAATCATCTTCATGGACTGTTTGTCCTCATCTGCGGTTCCGATAAGTGTTCCTCTTAAGTCCCGTACATATTTAAAGAGCTCCCAGTCCTCTGTTTATTTCTCTCAAAGCAATTTCTACGTAAAATCCCAAACAGTGCAACGACATGATCACAGGGAACCGTAAAAAGCAAATTAATGAGGACGTTTTGTGTCATTTTCTCCCCTGAGGAGCATTTTTGTCCCATAAGAACACAGAACTCACCAGAGCAATCACATTGATAACTAGTCGGGCTAATGAAACTTTGACATGCAAACTTAATCAAAACAGGATTGAAGACAACAAATACAATTTCATTTGCTCATTAAGAAATTGTAGAATATTCCCAGTTAATTATAGTAAACTGCAAAATATCTGCAAACCATAACCGCAAACTGAATTATAACATTGAGAACTTAAGTGACAAGGTATCAAATATTTATTCAGTGTCTTATTTTTTCAAATGTGGGATAATCCTTTGTCATACACGGGGATAAAAATAAGCATTAGTCCCACAGGAAGATTGACAGCGAATGCGATAATCCAGAAACACGGCAATCAGCTGGTGCCGAAGCTGTACAGTATGTTGGTTTACCCGAAAGAAGACTGTATTCATTATTGGAGTCCACCGATTTCTGTCAGTTTTATTGATACATTTGAAACGTGTGAAACAGAACGGATACACAAATGTAGTTTCATAACAGATTGTAAATACAAAAAAATCACCTATTTAGTGGCTATAGCATTCAACTATATTCAATATCTACTGTAAGCTGCATATTTAAATAATACAAGCACAATTTAACACATTTTTGTTTCCTTTCGAATGTCACTGCACATCCTCCGCATTGTGAAGCAGCCGTGTTGGAGGAATATTGTGATTGATTTATTTATTTATTTTTTTTTTGCTTTTGGCATGCGAGAGTGGAGCACATTTCCAGGACTGAAAAGGCCTCTGCCACATGACGGTGGAGGACGAGAGCCACTGAAGATTTGCAGTGTCTGTATTTTGGAGCGTGCTGGGTTCTTTACGTGTAGATGAATCAACCTTCTGTGTTTAAAAAAAGCTTTCAAAAACAGAGGAGCTTCTTCAGATGACAGATGGAGATGAACACTCGCTGTGGAGAAAGCCTCGTGTTGGCCCCCGTACAGAAAAGCCATAATGTCTGCATTATACACCATCCCACAAGCCAGCTCTTCCTCAGCCCTTTTGTATCCCCACTATATATATATATATATATATATATATATATATATATATATATATATATATATATATATATATATGTTTTACACATGTACCAGCTTGCAGGCTTATCTTGCTTCTTTTTTTTCTAGGTGGGTTAAGCCATCAATGACCATTGATCTGGTGTTGTAAGACAGGATGTAGATGCTACACGGAAGAGTGTGTGGACCCAGAATAAAGCATGGATCAGTATTCATGAGCGTGTCATTGGGCTGTAATGAGGCTCATTTTCAGGCAGCCAGAAGCAAGAAAATGATTTGGCGTTGCATTGTAAAATAGCCGTCATATCTTTGACCAGCGTGGACTGGATCCAATCTAAAATATTACCATACGAGATGAAGTGATTTCATTCTTTTGCACATGGAGCAGCATAAGCCATGATGCGTGTAACGGCTGCGTCTTCTGTCCACAGCCGTGCGCCAACGGAGGACGCTGCCTGCTGAGCCATGGCAGTAGCTACTCCTGCGTCTGTGCGCCCGGCTGGTCGGGTCCGAACTGCCGCATAAATGTCAACGATTGCGTTGGACACCGGTGTCAGAACGGAGCCACTTGCGTGGATGAGATTGATGGCTACAGGTGAGCGTCCAAATCTTGATTGTCTTCGGGGAGCGTCCGTGCACCGGAATGGCAATGATTGTAAAGAAAAGGCGTGACATTTACTGTTCCTTCAGGGTTGAAAGAATTCCTGCACCTGCTATACAGTATTAAGAAATTCTCTTTAATGTGTCGCCAGCTGCCTTTGTCCCAGAGGATACGCAGGCGTCCACTGCGACGAGGACATCGATTACTGCGTGGACCATCGCTGCTCCGAGCGCGGCGTCTGCCTGGACCGGCGGTACAACTACACCTGCCGCTGCACGCTCGGGTTTGAAGGGCCGCTCTGCGAACTGGAAACAAATGAGTGCAACAGCTTCCCCTGCGCGGGCGGCGCCACCTGTGTGGACCTAATCAGTGATTATCGGTGCCACTGTCCCCCGGGGTTTGAGGGTATGAGACCATCTGATGCGAATGTGGGCCTATTTGCAGCCATTAGGAGGGCCAGCCACGGGGGTATCAGCTTTTAGAGCAGGCTCTAGTGTTTGGAATAGCATCCGCACACAAAGTTCATCAGAATGTTGGCATTATTGAACATCGGCACAGTTTTCACATCTAGAATTATATCAGTGAGGAGGGCATATAATGGCAGCTGGAATGGAATTACTAGACATACAAATGCTTGAAATTCAGACACACTGTAGCAGAAGTGTCAACAGTGTAAATCTTTAAAATGATTTGAAGAGATTCATAGTGACATAAAATCGTGGCTTTTCACTGCCGTAACGAATATAAGAGAAATATGATTTGCTTGTATCGGTGAAGAGATATTTAATGTGCAACCGCATGCAAAAGCTTGTAGGTTGTAGGTATGCATTCATTCATCACTGTTCATAAAAGTGCCACTTTTTTATGATATTCATACATTACACAGTGTTAAGCAGATGTTTTTAGGGCAAAATTGAGTCACATGTTCCAATGAATTTCTGTTTACGTTAAAACGGACAGATTCAATACTGTATAAACGTTCTCATCGTAACATCTTATTAAGCCAACATCCAAGTTATCGCACGCTAGATAATGCTCATTTATAACAGTCTATATCTCTTAGGCGTTCGGCGTAATGTGGACTATTAATATCACCAATTTGGTGTGGCGGAAATGTCTAAATTGAACAGCGGTGCGGTAATGTGTAAGCAGTTAAATGAATCATTATTGGCTGGCGTAACGATCTGGCTCGGTATCATAGAGTGAGCTCTGCAAAGTGTGTCTTGTACAATATATGTAGGCTGTAGGTAAAGTCAGCAGCTGCCTTAATTACACCAGGATCGTATAGAGCGCGATTAGCAGTAGCATTTGCCTGTGCGTGGGGTCGTCATGGCGATAGCACGAGTACCTTTTGATGTGGACAGCGGCTGCCTGAGGACGTCAGGCTGTTCACTCTCTGGGAGATCTCCGGCTCATAGAGAACCCAGAGGTCTGATATATCGCCAGAGGCCGGGCCTGCTGGAGCATTAAATTCCTCCGTAAAGTCTGGAATCAATTCTGTATCTAACTCCTGCCCAGAGGATAATAAAACTGAGGGTTACACCATTTCTGCATACGTACACGCTGCAACTTACCCAACGCATAATCATTCGATCACATTTTGAGCCAGCAGAATCATAGCAATCAGCTTACGCCATGAAATAAAATCCCGCCACCCATAAAGCAGGTGGTGCTCATTGTTGGGGGGGAATTAAACGGAAATGTGGACTAGAGCATCACACCTCTCATAATCATGAAATGTCAGCAACATGTTAGTAGAAAACACCTTTTAAACTGCGATGTTAAATGGAGTTTCTTCATGTTTCTCTGCTCATCCTGCAGGACGGACCTGCACTGAGGATGTTGATGACTGCTGGTCACAGCCTTGTCTAAACGGAGGCCTCTGCATGGATCGGACAAATGACTACATTTGTCGTTGTCCTCTTGGTAAGTACCACTTGTGTTTTATAGAGCATTAACAAAAATATCATGCTATTCATTTCCTTCATACTTTACCTTGGGAATATGTCTGTTTCTCATGAATTTACATACAAACTTGTCTTCTTTGATCATTTTGAAGTTCTTGTTCAAGGTTTGCTTACAAAGACGGGAATTAATCAGGTCGAGACCAGTTAAAATAAACATTTTAAACGACTCTATATAACAAAGCAAATACTAATTTTTTTTTATGTTTGTTTTTTCTTTTTCAACTCAAGGTTACATTTGACATCAATAGACCTAAAAAGAAAACAGCTAAGCTTTAATGCATGTTAACATGAGTCTCCGACTTCATCACGTGACACATTTTTTATTTGTAAGACATTTTATAACACGTGTTTCCAGAAAGGATCCATAATGGGTCCATAGCAGAGAGAGGCGCTGCATTCCTGAATGTGAGGCTGACTTTACTGTGCCCTCTGGTGATAAAATACTTAATCACTACTTGATTGAACAAGTCAGAATGCCTCAGTCCAATGTCACATTCAAATAGCAAACAGTCACCCTCCACATAACTGGATTTCCAGACAAATATTTGACAAATAAAATCCACAAAACACAGAACACACTCGGCACCGGGCAGCGGCTCTGTTTCACTGAATCATTTTCTCTGCGTATTCACAGGCAGAAGAACCTGACTGGATATTTTACATCTGTTTTTTTTTTATTACTCTAAATACTTTAGTCTTGTCTTGACACAATATCACACACACACTCTTTTGTTTTCATTGTGCATCTTGTTTTCGTCCTCTGGGCCTCGTCCCTCAGCAGAATACGCTTCGACTTTACTGGAAAGTAAATCACCTCAAATGTGGGTGAAGTCATTAAGACATTTTACGGCCTCGGAAAGATGTGCAGCACCTGTTGCATGGTGTCTTTTTATGACATTATGGACACAGCTAATGTATCCCTGTCAATAATTTGCTCCTGTTATTTTTTTCTTCCCGCGGCTCAAATTCGATTTGGGCAAAAACAGACCACCGATGTGTCAGTAAAGTTTCCATTACTGTTTTGACTTCATTGAAAGATTTATAGACAGGTGTTTCTGATCATTTTATCTTTTCGGAAATTCAATAAGACAAATGGTCCGTGATGTTTGCTTGCTACAAAAACACACACCGAGAGTCAGAACCAGGCCATCGCTATTTAACCATCCTACGTTTTCTGTTTGCAACTACAGTATAGTACCTGTCAAGTTGAATTTTGAATTATTATTATGACTAAAGCTCTCAGGGGTACTTTGGCCAAGGTTGCCCAATCCTCTAAATGAGTCGTTTTGGTGACAGAAATGGATAGAAATTCTTAATCTGCGCCCAGAGTCATACTGAGGCAGTCATACTAATGAGTTGATGGCAGCCGTGGTTTCTGGAGGACGTCCTGTCGCTGAGTCAGACTCACGAACATGAGCCCACCATGTCAGCGCCAGTTTAAATCCAAATATTGGCTGTCGTGCCACTTACTATCACCATATTTTTGGTGAATGTGCATGTCATCTAAACTTTAACTGCAGAACACGGTCAGCAATTATGATATTCCTCCAAGTTTTCTAGACTTTCTAGAGGAATGACTCTTATTATTTAATATTCCAGTGAAAATGTGTTATTTTTTCTCACACAAACCAACAGCTTAACATCCAATCACAGTAATGATGATAACTGAAATGATTATGATAAATTAGACAATGCACAGGCAATTCAGTGTCATCCCTGCCATCATGGGCTTTCCTAGTTGTCTAAAACTGAGGCAAGACCTCGTAGTCAGACTCACGAACATGAGCCCATCATGTCAGCTCCAGTTAAAATCCAAATATTGGCTGTCGTGCCACTTACTATCACCATATTGTTGGTGAATGTGCATGTCATCTAAACTTTAACTGCAGAACACGGTCAGCAATTATGATATTCCTCCAAGTTTTCTAGACTTTCTAGAGGAATGACTCAACATTTGATACCGATTTTTATAATTATTTAATATTCCAGTGAAAATGTGTTATTTTTCCAAACACATAGCTTAACATCCAATCAGAGTAAAGATGATAACTGAAATGATAGTAATAAATTAGCAATTTAGTGTCATCCCTGCTGTCAGGGGCTTGACTGGTGTTTATATACACACACAGTATATACTCTATATGAGACCAAGACAGATGCAACTACTACAACACTAGTACTTAACCCGCTAACTTACACACAGACAAAAGAAAGAAGGCGGCGCTGATGACCTCCACAAGCTATATCCAGCAAAATTGTTTCACATCAAAATGTTTCATATCCGCACCTTACCGTTATAGCATCATTTTATTGATTAGGCTCACTTCGAAGTAACAACTGGATTTGTTGATTTCTATCCCAGAACGTGATTTTAAGTTCGTCAGCTCGGCGGAGCCAGCAGAGCGCCGGTGAGGAGCGATGCCTGAATGTGCTGATGAACAGCAGATCTCCGAGGCAAAGAGTAGTTATGACCCACGGCTGTTATCATTAACCAATGAACACGGGTACATAGGGACATGGCTTTAATGTTTCCAACAATACATCACAGGATGTCTCGTTACGACGGCGCGCTTTACGATAAAGTGAAAAACAGTTTGTTTCGCTTTGTGCCTTTTTTTTTTTTTTTGGTTTCTGCAGCAGAGTTGGGCTGAGCTGCTACGAGCTGCCAGATCGAATCGGGAGTCCCATTTGGAGATGGTGACACTGTAAATGTGACATTCCTTCATGCAACATTAACCTCAGAGTGAATTGCATGCACAATTGGTTATTAAACACTTCTGAAACACTCTGTTGGAGGCAATAGCTGTCCATTAACCAGTCAAGGCAATACATAATATGATGAGAAAAGGGTAGTTGGAAGGTCATCAAACATCCAGAGAGATGTGTTGATGGAAAGTGCTGGGCTCTGGAAACTGGCTTACAATGTAAAGAAAGTGGAGACTGCTTACAACAGGAAGTGCATAATCTAATACAGCTGCTGTCCTGTGGGCATGTTATTCAAGTATGGATAAAAAGCCATTTGCATTAGGACGGGACGTTTGACGTATTTCACTGCTTCGCCGGTGAGTGAGACCTACTTTGTGAGGCGGCGGCCCATCCGTCCTCTTTAGAGGCTTTTTGGTTCAGAGAGGTTTTTGTTTAGTAAGACTTAGATTTTTGCTGCATTTGCTGCATTTAAAAACAAAAAACATTCTCCCAGCCTTTTGTGAATGTAACAATTAATTAAAGACCCACATTACAGAACGGCCACGGAAAAAAAAAACAGCACCGTAATCTATTTTAGGTTTCTCCCTTAAAGTCGTCTTTATTTGCACCAGCTCATGTAATGAGTATCAGTCACACCATCTGTCTGGGCTTTATTTACAACAATAGGTATTGACATGGGTATCTATCAGTGGCATGCAGACGTGCATTTGGTGAGGCAGATAGATGTGATATAGATCAGTTGTGTAGGGTGGGTCTCTGTCAATGATTCACTCAATTAGCATACTGCATAGCAGGTAGATTGCAAGGGGAGGGATCGATACCCCCATTAACACGCCGCAGAAAAGGTGTCCATACCTAATAAAACACACAGCCACACAAGTATGTGTTGATGCTGTTTTCCAACCTTATCTCTTGTTTCCCGAGGTTTCCAGCTTTGACCCCCCATTGTTAACTGGCTTTCCGTTGCAGGGTTCAAGGGGAAAGATTGCTCTGTGGATATTGACCTTTGCTCGTTTGGACTGTGCAGCGAACACACATTAATATGCGTCGAGACCAAGGGTGGACACGGCGTCTCCTGCACGTGTGAACGAGGTGAGCGAGACCTTTAACGTGTCATTTGTCACGCAGGTATGTAAGCGGGTGGAAAATCGGGCGTTTTCTCATGCTTCAAGGTCACAGTATTAAAAGGAGTATGTCTCCATACATTACCTGCTGCAGATTCAGGTAATGTTTAGCTGCCTGTAGATAGAAAAAAAAAAGATAAATCTCTTGCTTATCGGAATAAGATGGCATAACAGTCCTTCTCACGAAGCTTTTCCCCCAAAACTTTTATTCTTTATCTATAAATCCTCAGAAGGGCAAATATATCGAAGATATTGCTGACCATCCTTACTTCCATTTCCCCATATATTACCTTAAATAGATAAAGCAGCCATTTTCGAGGTCATAGGTCATAGCATGATGACTCACACAGTGGTTTAAAATACTTTATAGTGCTTATTTACATAGATTCATTTAGAAAAACAACAATTTTGTTAGCGTTTCAGTCAAGTTCGGCTGATTCCAGCTTTATCACGGCTAGCTGCCAGCAGTGACGGGGCGACAGGAGTACGAGGAAGAAGCTTGACCTGTTAGATACTCAACCAGGCATCACACTCCTACAAGTCAGGGTTGTAAGTGCCAGTATAGCACGGTGTGTGTACGTACAGGAAGCCGTGCAGCTCATTCCAGGATACAGTGGCGCTACTTGAAATGAAAACAATTTTTCCTGCCAAACCAATCATAATTCAGTCGACACTGCTCCGCACCGGCTCCGCTATCTCCTTCCTAATGAATGGCTATCACATGGAAGTTCCCGTAACCCAATCAATAACCCTAACTTCATTACTCCTGTTGCACTTATGCTCGGCAGATGTCAGAGTGAGGGATCGTGAGTGATTTCTTATGTAAATGAAAGCAACCTGCGGCGAGCGGCTCTCCTCAGATCACTACACAAGGGCAAACTGCGAGATGCTGTCTTGTCGAGATCTTCCAGGTCGACAGTCTTGGCATCCCTATTATGTAATACGTGCCAACCTAATGTGTTGCGGAACATGTTACCCGTACCCTCCCACGCTACGCTACGTAGCCCGTGCTGCCAAATCTTTTGACCTCGCACTAACTCGTGTCCTTGAACTGAGAGGTGATTTTGACTACTTATGAAGGTTTTCGTGGGAATTCTTCACAGATTTTTAAGTGATTGAACTCTCTTAAAGAGCTGATCGTGCAGGGCAATAGTTGTGTTTTCAATTGTGTTTATTTTTTGGTGAGCTTTTTGTTTTGCATGAGCATGTTTTTCAAATGATCACTTTTTCAGCGCAAGACAATTTTTTACAAAAAATTATTTGAGCTCCAAAAAGCTTGTTGTTTCATCAAAACAAAACACTTGGCATGAGACGTTTTTTCTTTGTCATTCCTCAGGTTTTCGCATTGCAGCGCTTGTTTTTGTTGTTACTTTTTTGTTTTTATTTGGTTGTTCCTGTTTTCATGCGAAATACTTTTTTTTACGGGAGTGGAAACTGTTTATTTCGAGTATTCTTTATATATTCACGTTTCCACATCCCTAATTGTGAAGAGCAGCTTAGGACCCTTATGCTGTGTTCAGTCCTCGGCTGACAGCGTGAAACACGTAACAGATACTCGGGTTACACCAGGTTAACCCACAAACAGCCTGTGTAGCAGCAGCAGGAACGTGCTTTAAACACTGACATGTTTCTTCTGCTTAATGGCCTGTGTGTGTGTGTGTGTGTTTGTGTGTGTGTGTGCGTCCACACCTGTGCACTGATGCATGTTATTTGTTTCATGCGGTTCCCTTTGTGTATAGATTGACTTTGATCTTAGAAATCACTGGATTTGCCTCGTTTAATGTAATAAATCAGAAGGGCAATGACTGGCTCTTATTAAACATGATTAAATGATCCAGTGAGCTGAGTCTGCATGTGCCCAGCAAGCTCTTTGAATCAATATGAGCTTTGAATACCAGCTTTTGTTTGTGAAAACAAAGTCATGCTGATCCTAATTGGCTGAGGAATTAAACCGGGCGAAAAGGATTCCAATAACGGCGGCGTCTTTCTCCCTTCTTCTTCTTGTACACATGCTGCAGGGTTCGGAGGGTCATTCTGTGAGGTAGACCTCGATGAGTGTGAGTCCGAGCCCTGCCAGAACGCTGGTATTTGTGTGGACGGCATTGACCGGTATCAGTGCTCCTGCTCCGAGGGTAAGTTACAATACAATTAAATCCCCCCAATAGTCGAGACAATGCGATTATGTGGCTAATTCAGACCTTTGCTGGTGTGCAAACAACCCGTTTGGTGCCTGAAGATATGACCCTGGATTAAATGAAAAGGAAAACACATTCAGAAAACACTCATTCTATTTCCACTTTGTTGTCTGGCGCTCTATGTGTTATTTCTGTGGATAAATGGATCAACGGAAACGAAAAGACATTGAGTTATTTAGACTCAAATCTACAAGCAACGGCCAAGAAAAAGACATTCTATAAAAGTATTCAGGAAACAAATGCAGCTACAACTCATTCCATTTCCAGTTGATATATCAATCTCAGATATACTGAACAGGCTGTACACATTTCATCACAACTCTTATTGGAGTTTATTTTGAGCACCGTTAGCGATTTCCATTTCTCACAATGGAACTATATTTATAGGAACGTGAATGAAGGAAACCTTACTTCATCGCCATGGTGACTCCAGTCTCCAGTTTCAAATGGTTTAAAGAATTAAAGACAAAAAATAGGGCCAATTGTCTTATTATGAGTTTTTTCATATCCATTTATTGATTTGGACTTCATCTTGGCTTTCGGATGTTCATGGAAATGTGATTATTTTAATAATATCAACTAAAGAACTCATTGATGCAGCATGAAACATCCCTGCTCCCCTGAACAATATGTATATGTCATCAAAACTCCAACATTAACAAATGATTGCGACCATTTATAACAGCTTCTTGCACATTTACATTTCTTACAGCTTTTCTATTTCTTATCTGCAGACTAAGTTTGGTGCAATATCTCCATACAGATAACACCATTCTTCATTCATGTTCAATGAATGTACTCAGATTTTTATCATTTATTGAACTCCTGGGAAAGATTCTTGGTCCTTATCTTCTTTTTCTGGAATATGCTGATAATAAAAAGTTAATCTGAATATCTGTTCAGCCATTGAGTGTTAACAGAAACGTGTCCTAACCAAAAGCCAGCAGGAGGTTTGGCTGATTAGCACACCTTGAGTCAGAGAGCAGCCTAATCAGTGAACTCAGTAGTTGTAGTACTTGGAATGAAAACCTTTATACTCTCAGAAAAGGGTTTATTTCTGTAGCACATGTCTAATTCTACCTGTATTCATGATGATTTTTATGACATATTTCCTCACGTTTGCTGGCTTCAGTTCAATGTCCGTAAAGTTAACAAACATTAGCTTTACATTCCTCCGATCCCATCAAATCGTTCCATCAGAATTTGCCGCATCATTAGAGGAAGAAAAAAATCTTGGCTATTTTTCCAATAATTTCCTGGTCCAGTTGACATCTTACCTGTGAGACATACCTCTGATTAAAGCTTGATTGCGGGTGAAACCTGTTATGCATTTTTAATGCAGTCAGGATAATTGTCAAATTTTATGACATGGAGAGAGTTGGAAATTGGTTCCATGGTCAGTTTGAGAAATGATGAGAATTTGACCTGCACCGATGGTGCTGATAGCCGAGCATTAGTCATGGGCTTCCTGTAGCCGCCGTGTGTGACAGTGCTAATGATAGTCATTTTGTAGCGTGACCATGCGGTGGAATATATTTATGAGGGACTAAAATGTCAGAAATTGGCACCACTCACTTTTACTTTATGACTTTAACCTTTTCTTATTTTTAAATATCCAATATGCTCTTATAACTTTGAATTGAGTGCCATCGGGGGGGAAAAAAACGCCAACAATACGTCATAATATTATGTATTTCCTAAAATACAGACTGTACTCTCCGTATGATGTACTTGTGGTGAGCTTGCATTGACTTGTCATGTTATATTCCACAATGGCATGAATTGCTTTTGGGTGCAATTTGAACCTAGTTGGTACGGTTTCATGTCTGGTTCTCTCTCTCTCTCTCTCTCTCTCTCTCTCTCTCTCTCTCTCTCTCTCTCTCTCTCTCTCTCTCTCTCTCCATACCAGGGTTTGGGGGGTTGAACTGTGAAATCAACTATGATGAATGTGTCCACGGATACTGCGCCAATAATTCCACGTGTATTGACCTGGTTGCAGACTATGAGTGCGTTTGTCCTCCGGGCTTTGCTGGTGAGTTATCTCTGTCATCACGCTCGTAGTTTGGACTTGAATGCAGATTGATGAGTCTTCAGCAGTGATGACCATCAAAGTGGTCTCAATGTCTAATGTATATCTTGCTTCCACGGTGATGCAGATGCAGGTTGGCATCTAAGCTGTGCATGACTGTATGTTCATCTTATTTCCACTTTTGTATTCGGCGTGGTGAATACGCCATTAAACTAGACCCAACACATAGCGTGTGTTTTAATGCATGAAGCAACTGCACCTCACATCACACCGGTGTGTCTTCTTTCTTAGTGTGTCATCATTTTTATAGCGCTCCATTAACAGCCTTTGTATTTACCTCTTAGGGAAGAATTGTTCCACATCTGTCTCCGCGTGTGCGTCAGACGTCTGCAGACATGGAGGAAGCTGCTCCTACAACTCAGCTGGGGAAATCCAGTGTGTTTGCCTTCCAGGTATTATAGCACATTCATAAAGTCCATTTGTAATGAATATGCTAAGCTCATTTTTTTCGTTTTGATGCATGAACCGAGCTTGGCGCTCTTCAGAATCAGTCTCTTTTTTTCTTCGGTTTTATGGTGCATACAAGTTCAATAAAAATAAAAGACATTAATATGGAATAGAAGACATTACAATACAAACACTGTAGTTATTACTATAATAACTCCATCTAAAATGAAGACATGCAATAATAATGCAACATGCATGAAATCAAAATCATCATCGAGCCGAGCGTCTTGTGCTCCTCTCGGTTTGTTTTCCATCAATCCCTCTCTTTTAAACGCAGCCCTTAATGCACGTGAAAACGTATTTGTGTTGATGATTACTGCGGCGCTATCACCAAACCAGCTTTTACCTCTTAAGTGAATACCATTAGAAAGCTTGTGTACAAATCCACAAATTAGTCACAATCGGTGTGGAGAAAAGAAACCACACACACACACACACACACACACACAAGTTTTGTGTACTGTCGCTGAAATCCCTCCTCGGCTTCTCACTGCTTCCGGCTGCGGCTGGATAAGAATTTGTAAATCAGTAGGGAGGAGGAAAACACTGGCAATGGCTGCATTGTGTCAAATCACAATCCATGATTTCTGCCAGACGTGGGAAGTCGGGAGGATACTTTACACAGCGCCGCACTTCAATCACGACTTTGATCCCACTTCTTACAGGATACCATGGCAATGACTGCTCCTCGACTGTGAACCAATGCGTGTCAAATCCATGCAACCCTGAGGGGACTCTCCTGTGTGAAGAGCTGGCAGATACTTATAGATGTACGTGTCACCACGGGTACTCGGGGCCGCGCTGCAAAACACCTATAAACCACTGTGTTGATGGCCTGTGTCAACATGGTTCGGCGTGCGTGGATCTATCTGGAGGCTTCCAGTGTGATTGTTTAGCAGGTGGGTTCACCATGCAGCAGCGGCCCAATGGCGGCAATTCCTTGAATGAATCATGCACATAGCAGACTTACTCCCAGTTTGCTGCTTTGGCTTGTTCACCTTCCGTCTCCGCGGGAGTCTAATCTCTTTGGCCTGAAGCAACAACACGCAGCAGCCTCACGACGTGGGTAATTCAGGCCTCCCTTCATCAGGAAGGGAGCTGACTTCAAAGCTGACGATGCGTGGAATGTATGGTTGGCCTCTTAGGATCCACAAGTATTTAATCAGACGGATTGTTTACCACCAAAGGAATAGATGGTATTCGATAGCGTGTTGCCGGTGCCAAGTGTTGCTGAGGTTAGAATCAGATTGTGTCAGGAGAAAAGTGGGAATTGAGCCTAATTAGTTGCTGTCGTTACATTTGACAGCAGTAGTTCAGAGGTAATGAATAGGTAGATAAGATAACGATACATAACAAGTATAAATAAGTCATTTTATAACTTGTTTTTTCAGGAACTAACTAATGACGTAATCAAACAACTCTACCTGCTTAAATGTTCATCTAAAAAGATGTTAATTTCACTTGCAGCATTATTTGTAGCAAGTGAATATGAATACATTATTCAACAGCTTGTAAGGCGTTATACATATATTGAGTTGAACACTCTAGATATTTGATTTGTGAGAGTGTTTTTCTTTTTTATGAATATTTCTGTACCTATACATAATGTATACGTTTTGAAATTGGGTTAAGTTCCCTTTAAGTATTCAGCGGCCATCATGACCTGACATACGTCCTCTTTATTGGAAAAGGCAAAGTGACAGGTGAGTTATTTATGCTCTGATTTATAAAAAAAAAAAAGCCTAACATTAGTCTGGTTATTACAAAAAATCATGTTGTTTTTGTGTTTTTAATTGGCTTTGCAAAACATTTAGTTTTTACATTACACCTGAGGACTTTTCTTGGAAAACATAATAATGTTTAATTGAATGTTTACATTCAGTATGTCTCACAAAAACACTTTTTTTTTTTTTTGTTAAAAAACATGTTGGACACTTTGATTTCCTCATAAAATGTTTACAAAGAAATGTTTATAATTAGATTCTGAAACCTGCATTGTTGACATTGATTACTACCAGACATCTTCCTTCCTGCCTTTGTGTATATATTTGTTCATTACTTTAACAAAACATTACTAAACAAAACAGTGACCCATTCATAAAAACAAGTGGTTCCTAATATATTTCATTAATTGATAAGACTGAGATTTGTTTATGCATTAGAAGGGAAGAAAACCACCTCATTTTGCTCTAATAATCGCCACTGAGGCCTGCTTGGTCCCTACGAGATGTCTTTACTAGATGGTGGCTCAGTATATCACATCCTACAGGCACTACTTTAAAGGATTGTCCCCTGGAGTGGTGAAATCCTATAGAATATTGTGTCCTCTCCCTGCAGGGTTAACAGGCCAGTTTTGTGAGATAAACATTGATGACTGTGAAGAAAAGCCGTGCGGAGCCTTGAGTATTTGTAAAGACGCTCTCGCCGGCTACAATTGCTTCTGTGCACCCGGATTTATTGGTAAGTGAAGGCGATCTTGAAGTCATTCTTCTTGAGTTAACGTGACGTTTTATTCACAGAAGCAGTGTGTCAACACGTTGTTGCACCTTTTTTCATACTTTCTAAGGAAATAACTGCGAGATAGAAGTGAATGAATGTCTCAGCTGGCCCTGTCAACATGGAGGCTCCTGTGTTGATGAGCTCAACTCCTTCAGCTGCCAGTGTCCTCTCGGAGTCACAGGTACTTTATACGCTTCTTCCCCTGACGGCCTTGTTTGCATCACACCTCCCAGACTTTGGGCTTTTGGCTCTGCATACATAATAATAATAATAATACAAATCTACATGGATATGGGTATCTAAGTTAAGAGAGGTAGGTTTAATGCACAACATGCTCTCTTTTTTACTTCAAATCCAGCCACATTAGATATCTAACCTCAGCTTGGATCTTATATATAATACACTCACAAATGATAAGTGAGTCAACGTTGAATTAATTGGAAAATGTTTTATATTTTCACGTTATTAAATCAACTTTTTTAAAAAAATGATAGAAAACCAATTGTTCTTTTTCATCCAGAGGCATGCAAGGGGTGAAGCTATTTTTTTTATGTGTGAGTCATAATTCATGATTTATGAGATTGATATTGTTAAAGTAGAATTTCTGGATTCTTCATCCTTTCAGCAACAAAACTAACACTCAAAAGCTCTGCTAACAGCCCGCATATACTGACAAATTCAACACAATTATAGTCATTTATAGTCCTTACTTATATTGAGGCTAACATTTAGTATTTATCTTTAGGGTTGTGATGGAGGAAAGAGCACTTTGAGTCTGTAGAATTTCACCTTTTTTTTATCCCTGTGAAAGCAAGGATGCTTTAATGGAATCTGATGGCATTACGCTATTAAATTATATTTATGTGTAAGTAGAAAAAAAAACAGTGGAGACATCCACTTGTGATTTGTTATGAATCTGAGAGTAGAAATAAATAAATAAATAATAATGTGTGTACAGGACGTAAAGAGCAAACCTGCAGAATTGCCGAAACTGCACTTTCTTAGTAATAAGTGGGTTTATAAAACATCCCCGGAGTGTTTGAGAGAGATTGAAATGTTTTGTCTACATTGAGGATCAGTATCGACCAAATCTCCGATAGATCCAGAGTGTAGTGTTAGCAGCGAACTCATGCTAACCTTTGGGCTGCATCAGGTCACACTGGGGGGGCGATGAGGTCATACAGCACAACAAGCTCTGTTTAGACCTTTGGGATTTACCCTCAGCACAAACAGAACACTGGGATTACATGGAATACTGTTGTAATGCAACTAAACGTCTCATTTAGACACCGCACGCTATTATAACGCCATCCTCCAAAGCTCACAGCGACTTAACATGTGTGAAATAGTGATAATGCAACAAAAAAAGGGCTCACGGCTTAGTTTGTGTGCAGCTGATCTACATTCTATTTTCAGAGCAAACAAATTAAGAGGGAGACACCAGGAGAATAATCCATATTACTAGCATATGCAATATAGAAAGAGATGGAAATTAGCTACATAGAGTTTGTAGTTTGGACAGAAAGATGACAATCTTTTAATGTTGTTTTAAAGAAACACTTTGGAACCGTACCGCCACCATTTGTTGAATATCCACAACAAAATATCAGCATCAAAAACATAAAAATGTGTTTATTTCATGTGTTCATGCCACATGTGCAGACGGAATATCAGGCTGACTTAATTTTTGTGACAACTGTCTTAAAAATACTGCAGCCAAGGGATTGAAGTTGTCACCAATCATTAAGTTTCAAATTCTACACCAAGAGGATTTAAGTCAAAATGCAACATGTTTTTGACTAAGTTGGTTGGGGGGGTGCAAAAACTGAGCATGAGTCATAAAATGTTACAAATCTGAGCTGCAGCACTTTGTGGACGTGTGTGACCAACTTGGAATTGTATTTCTGCCTGAAGGTCATTTGTTTTTTGCAGCAAAGAACAAACATGAAGGAATAATAGTCACACATGAACACAGAAAAATACATCGTTTGACCACCAGCAAAGCATTATAATCTGGATCAAAATGCATCAAAAACATAATCTCAACATGAACATAACATAAAGAATAATCCACAACATGAACGTCCTGATGGGCAAACAGTGTTGAGGAGGGTGTTGGATGCGAGTGCTGCTTGTACTGATTTGAACTGGTGCTTTCTTGGCCTCTTTTTGAACCTGGTGTGTTCACAGGAAACTACTGTGAAGTGAACGTAGACGAGTGCGAGTCCTCACCCTGCCGGCACGGCGCCACATGTGTTGACCTCGTCGACGGCTACGGATGTGTCTGTCTGCCTGGCTTCACAGGTTAGTGAACCTTTGTTTACCCTGACATGAAGGATATGAAGAGGGCATATCACATTCAGACAATCACATCTTCAGGCCTAAATTCTGTATTGCCATTAAAACATTTCAAAGTAGCCGTCAGCAGCTGAGACAAAACAACACTTGCCCACATTTTGAAGTCTTTCTGAGTAATTATCTCCCTACATGTGGTGTTGTGATGCCACCTGCTAAAAGCACAACAACTCTTGATTAAAACGAAGGTCATGTTTTTTTTCCAACCGTTAAAGTTTGGAAATAATTGCTAATAATTCCCACAGTGAATTACAAACGGTACAACTGGTTGCTGTGCTGAATCCTGTGATCTCAAGGGAGCTGGTTTCTCTTCTTTTATAAAAGAAAGAGAGAAAAAAAGAAGAAGTCCCTTTGAATAATGTGCTGAAGAAAAGTTTTTTGAAAGTTCAGAAATGGAGTTCTTGCTGTGAGGATGGTGTTTGCTGTTTCCTACCTTGCACCATAGAGACCCTTTCTAGCATTTTTGCTGTATTCAGCACTAAAGCACTACTTTTTAGCATTTACATCATCTGAGTGGATGGTGTAAAGAAAAAAAATAATTTACACAAAAGCCAATTAATTTCACGTTCATGTTGTGTATTTAATAAATGCTGTGTATAGCCAGATGACATGTTGTGGTTGTTCCAAAGTGATGTGTGCTTCTCTTCTCTCAAACTTGCAAACTGCAGTGATGCGTTGCCGTGATCTTAACAATGACTGTTTTAGAGCAGCCAAACTTTAATACCCTTTGCCTGCGACATATCTATCAATCTTTGTTGCTTTCTGTCAAAGGTACAGAGTGCGAGCTTGACATTGATGAGTGTGCTTCATCTCCCTGCAAGAATGGAGCCACCTGCATTGACCAGCCGGGTAATTACTTCTGCCAATGTGTGGCTCCGTTTAAAGGTAATGAGCACTGAGGGAATGGGGACTAAAAAAACAAAGATAATTAACTCCACGTACGATTATTTTCACCTGTCTGAAGTCGCTCCGCATGTCTCGACAAAATGAGTACATCTTCATTTGCTATCGGCGGTTAAATAAAGAGAGGTGGTGTAATTAGTGAGATGTAAGCTACGGCGGGTGCTTTCGTCACACGAGAGCCGACGTTCATCATCTAGTCAGAGGATGGAGCTGGCGTCACTGTACGCCGTCACCTCGGCGCTGGAGCCACAAATGTCTTTTTCACACAAAAAAATCGAATTTTGCAAGACAGAAGAAGAAGCTTTGACTGGACTTATAGTCACTGATGCAGCTTGTTCTTTAATACTGATATTTTTACAAATTACATATTTTTATTGTATTTGATTTACTACGTTTGCACACATAATGGCAGTATATTTAATGTGCATTATTTAGTCATCCCCTAGTTTATATTTTACTCTAAGAAATCAACAAAACATTTATCTTTATATGAACTGGTAGGTTTGTATTTAACACAATAGGAAATGTTTTACTTTATTGGAAAAATATAAAATTAGGATTTATTCAACCGTTTTTAATAATGATAATAATAATACATTTTATTTATAATGCACTTTTCATCATTAAAAACAATCCCAGAGTGCTGCAGAGTAAAACAAGATAAAATCAGGTTTAAAAACACAAGCATTTAGTCAAATTAAATGTATTAAAGATGTAGCTACTACTTCACACTTGTGCCTTCATAAACAAATGATCAAAGATAAAACATTTTTAAATGACCAGATTTTTATTGATGTTAAATTGTTGCCGCAGCTTGTTTCTGCCCACGTTGGTGAAGACTCAAGTTGTTTGTCATCATTATATACATCCACTGTTGACCGTATGTGTTGGAGTAGATGCCATGAAGGAAGTATGTGGAGAGAATTCTAGTAGTTTGATTTCACGGGATCGTCAAGGGCTCCATCATTAATACATGTGGAAAACATTCGTCCCGTCCTCGTAGACACGCTCATCCCAACAAGCCGAGCAAGATTTCCAGAAGGACCTTGGTGGAAACCCAAGGACCACTCTGACAGATCTAATGAGCTCGTTGGCTGTGAGAGCTTCCTGGAAGGACAACAGTCGGGGCAGCGCTCCACAAATCTGGGCTTTACGGCGGAGCGGCCGGGAGGAAATGACGCCTGAAAAAGGCACATGAAATTTACAAAAGGGACATTTCAAAGAGCGCTGACAGCTTAAGGAGAAAGATTCAGAGTCTGATGAAAATCAACATGGAAATCTTCAGATGTTATTCAAAGCGCTAGATATATTCCTATTATAAGGCAAGGCAGCGGCCACAGCGTGATGCGGTTGCTTTTCGTAGTCAAAGATAAAGAGAACTGTAAATTAAACTGAATGCAAATGTACTCTGAGAGGTACTCCGTAACAATCCGGGATCATTAAAGCCACAGGGTGCCGTTTGTGATCGACGTGCTCGGTAATAACCATGTGTGCGGCGTACAGAAACTTAAGAATCGCCTCGGTTTGAACCGGATTGTTATTAGAGCCAATCAGCACCGCATTCATCTTTCCCCGTCTCATATTTGAGAAGCAAAGTGTCTTAAACACATATACATTGTTTGGCTTCCCTCCCAGTCTGGCAATATCTCTAAATGGTACACAGTCGCAGCACAAGTGTGATAATAGTAGAATAAGGGACTTTGCTGTACTCCACTGTGGGAGTCTGTGAAAGCTGCAAACAGCTGCAGAATGGCTTGTTGATTCTCAGTGAGATTGGCAGCTCTGGCAATCCTTCCACACTGCAGAGAGGGATTTGTGTCAATGTTTAGATCAAACTATTGCCTCTCGGAGCTGTAATACTGCTCCCTTCTTATACAAGTCCCAGTTAAGTAAACACCGTGTGTTTGTTTCGGTAATGCTGCCACTTCTTTCCCAAAGAAATGAGCTGCTGCCTTGTCAGAAGTAGTTCCACTGTGCAACTGTGGAGTGAAATTGATCTCAAAATGGTGAGAAATCTATTTACCTTACATGATGTACAAATGGGAAAATATGCTCTACAAGGATTTGCGTGTCATTTTAGGTATCCACACACGAGTAAGAACACGTGTAAAACAGTTTTACAAATGCCCACAACCCAACCTCAATAAATATGAATATTTTACGTCTAGATTTTTAACTTCAACTTCACAAATCTGATCATTTTGGTGATTGAAAAGCATCCTGTGTAAAGAAATAACATGAATAGCGACAGTTCTTTTGTATTTGGAAGACGCTTGTGTGAAAGCACGAATAATTGTACACATTTGGAAATGGACTTAAAGATGAAGGGATTTGATTTTGGAGGTTAATGGTCACTCTGACATCACAAAACACGTTTGGCCATAACTCAAGAATCCATAAGGCCATTATGACAAATTCACGCAAATCTCTAACATGACTGGCTAGCAGAGGAACTGACGTTTATACTAGTTTTTATTTGGAGATCATGTAATACATTTATGACCATTTTGAGATCTATTCCACTCCATAAATCTATAAATTAAAAAACGACCATAAACTGCTACTTATCGTTCACAATATTAAAGTACCATATTTTAATATTTTCACCAAGTTTCTATATAAGACGCTAACTGATCTTAGATCAGCTGTCACTCAGCCAAAAGCAATGGTGTGGCTTATATGTTGATTAAAGCATTGCAGAACCAAGCAGTTCCTCTACAAATTAGCAACTGATACTAATATTTTCTTCTCACTGCATGTCTTTACTTTACAGAAATAACCAGAGGTAACCATTGCGTTATGTCTAATTTTGCATTTATTTTTTTATTCACTCATTTCATTCATGTACATTGCCTCGGCTGCTGAATGTTCTGCACTTGCTTTGTTTAATAATCATTTGTGTTCATGCATGCTCGTCATCTCTTGCCTTTGTTTTGTGTTTCAAAAAGAGAGTGATTTTCTTTAACAGCTGATTTGAATATAATGGTGTCTGGCACCCTAATTTGTCTCCACACTTCTAGTAGTTTCCTCAAACAAAGTGACTCTTAATTGAGAGAGAAATCTTAATATTCCCCCCAAAAAAGCCACGTTTGCTTTTATGAGTTGTTTAAATTAACATGACTTCCGATCAGAACTGAGGACGGAGACTATCCACGTAGTCATTGATTTGCCACAAGCAAAAAAAAACCTTTTATTTAATTACAAAAAAAAAAATCATCCACTTATTTCTGACATTAGGCCACTGAAATGGATAAAACCATTCTAAAATTAAATTAAAACACGGCCCAGTGGGTACATGTGAGGATATTCTGCAATTGGAAATATAATTTCTCATTTTGGGAAAGATACAAGATTAGATGCAAAAATAATATTTCAAATTGAAGAAAATGACTCTGGGTCAGCTCCTACTAAAACAAGTTTTGTGTTGATGTATTCCCGTGTGTCTCTCTGTGTCTCTGTTTGTATCTATAATCGATGAGTCAGCATGACACAGCATGTAGCCTAATCTACCATGTGGACACGTTTGGGGAAACATACAATGGGGGTATAATCTTTAACGACCCCGGCTTTACTGTACTGTTGCTGGACAGATTGATGTATTGTGATCAGGCCGGATGGTTGTCCATGTGCGTTTCTTTGCCTCACTCCAGGTCATCATTGTGAGTTCTTACCCTGCGAGGCCAGTAATCCGTGTGAGAACGGTGCAGTGTGTGTGGAGGAGCTGGACCAGGGTCGTTTCCCTTTGGGGTTCCGCTGTCACTGTCGCCGGGGCTTCAGCGGCCCCCGCTGTGAAATCAATGTGGACGAGTGCAGCTCCAGCCCCTGTCTTCACGGCTTCTGCTACGATGGTGAGAAACAGCCAACGTGCTTAATAATAGGTGCTCGAGAGTGGAAGCAAACCCTCCTTGTACACACACACACACACACACACGCACACACAGTGAATCCGTCAAATTCTGTTCTGCTCACTTACAGTCTGACAGGCGCTTTTCAATTAGGTCACCATTGCAGCTAATGGGAGTGTTATGAGAGTGGAGTTATTCCATCTGAAGTGAGGATCTAGGACACTACCTAGTGGAGTAGGCCTAATTAGTTCCCTAACATAACTGTAGAAGGAAATCAATTAAGCATCGATGCTGTGTTGTAATTTGAATAATGGATGATAAATGGCACAATTAATACAATCAAAGGCTTGAATATTGTTTTTCTTCTTGTGGCGATTTGAGAAGACGTCACCCTTTTTTTTGTTCTTCCATCTCTAGCGTAATTAGTTAAAACCTCATTGATCAGACTGAATTTTAGTTGGTTTAACATTTAATGTAAAGGATGGAGGGGGGTGGGGTCCTTTAAAAGGTTTTTTTTTAAGATGCCTGTACTTACTTGGCACTAGTTGTGCAGTCAAATGATATTTTCCTCAGTTGCAAAATATGTGTGCTGTCTTAATACCCTCCAGCCTTGGTCCCAATTCAATAAAACCCTGCCAATGTTGCTTCAACTGGCTTGTGCCGGAAACAAAACAGTGATGGCAGTGGATAGCTATCCCAGAGTCTCCTACCCTTCACTGTGCCGCAGTGGACCTCGGCCAGCTGTCTGGACTAATCTTCAGCGCAGCCAGTTCACCTTAGGTTAGTGAGGAAGGCCTCTAGGAACCTACTGGCCGGCGCTCAGCAGCAGCCAGCCAGCCACCAGGGAGAGCACCGCATAGCCACAGTGGCTGGGATGAGTAATGCTGCTGCCACCCAGGACCTAAAGCATTTAATGAGAGTAATAGCAGCTACACGCACCAAGACAGAGTGACAGCATAGATTACGTGGTAAATCTTTGGGATAATGAAGAATCCTGGGACCCTGACTGGGGAAGTAATAAATTCACTCCTGTAAGAAGTGCAATTACCTCTGTCACTGGCTACCTGTACACCAGTGTTGTGTCGGAGAAGCAGAATGATGCATCCCACTCTAACATCATTAATAATTAAAGAGGGGAAGGCATGGATTATTTGACGTGGGAGATTCTGGCTTCTGATGGACAAAATTGGCGCATTTGTAACATCTGAATAAGGAATGGCCCTCGAAATGGGCTTTTTCTCTCCGAACGTTGTACTACTTTTTCCTGCTCATTCAGTGTGTTGAGAGCGGGGAAACTAATGGCAAAGCTTTCAGGCTTTTCATTGAGGGAGAATGGGACAAGTACAGAGGTGGGGGGGACGAGGAAAGTAGGAGGAGAGAAAAGACAGAACGGCCTTTTAAAGATGGTTCGGAGCGTCAAACCCAGTCAGGCGGATGCAGAGCGGGGTGCCCTGACACACAGATTTAGCAACAACACATTTGACTGATACAGCACACAGCATTACTTTTAATAGCCGTATCCATTAAAAAATGAAATCACAGTGGGTGATTGTGATTTTTATAGTCATAATCAGCTCTTACCTGTGTAAAGATGTTGACCTACTGCGAGTAAAGTGAATTCATTTATGATGCAAGTCACCGTCCCGCTGATCTCGTTGCAGTTGTCGACGGCTTTTACTGCCTCTGCAACCCCGGCTACGCCGGGCCGAGATGCGAGCAAGACGTTGATGACTGCGTGAACAGTTTGTGCGGTCCCAGCTCAGTATGTAAGGACCTCCATCTGGTAAGTAGACAGACTTTTTGTTTGGCAGGATAATAGCCTGATATAATGACACACAAATCATTACAGTTGGTAACACATTGGAAAGCACTGCAGTTTGTTATAATATATTGACAGACCTGAAACACATAAGGCCTATTATCTTTGATGACTACCATGATGTTTAATGTTTGAAAGCATTTATGTTGCAGTAATATATCAACTGTGCAATAACATAAATAATGATGTGTTATTAAAAATTAATAAAATATGGCTCCATGCTCTTCAACAATGATCCGGTTTGTATATTGAAGGCAAATCTGGTTGACTTTGTTGGTCTTATTGGGAAATGAGTTCAGCAGGAGGAGAATCAAGTGTGTTTCAAGTGTCTTAGGAACAGGAAATGTCTCATTATTTCTAATAATAAATGCACTTCATTGTTTAATCACCTAAAGGATAATGCCCATTGTGCCTTGTTGGCTGAGCCAAGGGGAACATGACTGAGATTAGTAACATTTTACAGTGGATCATAGTTGATGTTTCTATTGATTTTCTTGTGAGTTTTGTGAAGCCATTTAGTATGTGTAGGCTCAGACAGGAAATTCATATTACATACGCCAAATGTCAAGTAAATAAAAGACCCAAAAGACCTCTCATTGAACATCATTCTTTTGCTTTCTCTAGTTTGGCAGTACAGCTCACTAGCCATAGCTTCCATAGTGGTGGTTAAGCTAATGTAGTAGAGTTTTTAGCAGTAGACCCGGTCTGCCTTCTAGCTGCAGGGCTCAGCTGTTTTTCTGTGGATGCTTGTTGAAATCATGAAAGAAAACCCGAGCTTGTAAATGTACATCAAAGATGGAGTGATTCTCTAAATGCTCACTGTCCTCAGTACATCTGTGTGTGTGGTCCTTCTGCACTGATGTCTGTTTCCAAAGATGCACACACTCGGGTTCAAGAGAAGAGTTTAAGACTTTAGATTTTTGCCAGGCAGAGCTCCACTTCTGCAGTTATTCAAGTGTTTTTTAAGCCTATAACATTGATCTGTTGCAGCTGCAAAAAGGCCTCGGGGGCTGCATGCTGCTTACAAACTGTGCAATGACTACCAGGGGTCTTTTTTTCCAACAGCTGCTTATTTGCTAACAGATTGCAGTAGTGAAGCAGATGTGTCATAGATAAAGTCTTCGTTTTTTCTCCTTTAGACAAAGACAGATAATCCTGGTGTACAGTCCACACCTAGTCTGTACTGTTTAAAAATAGTTCACAACTTATAGAATAAAGGTAAGATCTATTTAACAAAAACAGCATCTTTCATGAGTGTATGGAGTCCTGGAGGAGCCACAAGTAATTCCAATTTTCCTTTTCTTTTTGCTTTTTTTAGTCACAAAGACAAAAATGTCAAACAAAGTAATTTCTACTAATTTGTAATTTCATCCTTTCAAATTAAAATCATGTGGCAGTGAACTTCCTCCATATAAATTGCTCAATAATAGTTTAGATTTTAAAATAATAGGCATATTATCAAATTCTAAACCAAAAACATATCATATTTTTACATTTCATTGTGTTAAACAATGTCTCTTTTGTTTCTTTTGCCTCACATATTAAACAAAGAATGCTGGCATTGTAAATGATGTCATCAAAACTGACTTCAGGCTATCACTGCTAAATGTCTAGTATTTATAGGCAATTCAGAAGTAAAGTAGCATTTTCTAATGTTGTTAACAAGACACATTGGTCTCAAGAACGTGCTACTGTAGCAATGTCAGGATAACTGAAGGACACAAGCTAATTTTCCTTCTATATTATGAAACAGTCAACAAGGGATTCTATGACAACGTTTCAAAATTGCCTCGGCACCAAATGCAGGTTTGAACATTCAGTGTCATTTTCTAGGATAAACTGAATACTCCCAATCCAAAGACAAAAGGACACGGCATGAGAGGGAAATTGGGTGTGATTTGAGGAGTATAATGAAATTTCAACCAATATTTTTCAAGCCACTGTTCTCTGTTTCACCATTATAGTTTTTTCCCCCCTCATTATTCAAATATGGACAGTTTTTGGAAACCCCTCAGCAGAGTCTTGTTTACAGTGCAGCTATTCCACTCTGAACACCGTGTCCCATAGAGCTTTAGCTTATTTTGGAGAATTGCGGTCCCTGAAGGTGACTTAGCAGCAAAAATGAGATTATGTTCTATTGCCAGGGGTAAGGAATAGGAGTCTCCTGGAGGTATCTAATTTATCAAGAGATGACGGCATCCCCCAACCCCACCGCCGCCCACCACCACCAAAGGGCCCACAGTGTACATTCTATCAGACAAAGTTTAACGGCTCCCCTCCAGTGTATGAAATACAGATTAGCATGCATTCAACCAGCAGCACCCAGGACCTTCAGACAGGATGATGGCAATGAAGATTCCTGAAAAACAAACCTTGAACATAGGAATGCCTTCATCCTGTATGCAAAGAGGACATTTAAATTAAACCGGCACCTTGGTTAGTAATGGACAACAAGCCCGTCCATGATGAATTATCATAATGCAGATTGCAAAGATAGAGGCAAAAAGTGGTCCAAATACCGCTCTGAGTGGAGGGATGAGAAAGATTAGGGGAGTTATACTGTATATAAATCTGTTTTTTTATGGACAGTCAAAACAACACATTTACAAAGAAATCCATACAATTCTTAATCGAGCATATTTGACATGTTTTCCCTCTAAAAATCTAAAAACATGTGTAGCGGTAATATTGCATGCTTGAATAAGCCTTGAAGTATATACCTCGAATAGCATGGATAAAACGAGGCTTGCATATAATCCAGAGGGTATGTCGTAGGCGGAATACATCTGCATGGCAGTGATGTGGAAATTCAAGACGAGCATGAAACACAGTTTTCCATAAGAAGGATCCTTTTTGTGAATGGGAAGTTTAATTACTTATACCTGCATATCATGTGTAAACAAGTAAGTCCCTGACCACTTAATTAACGGTATTTTATGTCATATTTAATGGTGTGCGTTGCTGTTCTAATTAATAGACTCCAACTACCTGAATTACTACACCAAGACAAGTTCAGCTGTAAGGTGCCACTATATTTCAATGGTATTCTAATAGTGTTTCCCTTTTTTCTTTATGGTTGCAGAGTTACGAGTGTGTGTGTCACTCCGGCTGGGAGGGGGAGTTCTGCCAACGAGAAATTGATGAATGTTTATCGCAGCCCTGCAAAAACAACGCCACCTGCACAGACCTTCTCAACAGCCACAAGTAGGTGTGCGCGTCGGGCCCGAGGGCGCCGTCCTCACGAGGTGCATCAGTCACTTAATAAATGCAGGACTAAAAAAAAAAAAAAGAAAAAAAGAAGCTGTTCAGAGATGGCAATATGTCCTTCCACCGGCACCGGAGATAATGAATTGCAGATGGCAGGTAAAACAAATGAGTCAATCAATGGCTCACAGCATGAAAAGGTTTCAGGGGATCTGTGACTCATTGGAGGAAAAAGCTGGTGTATCTGCTCCATCTAATGCCCTCCTCTCACTGGGGAGACGTAAAACTGCTTCAGGTGGCAAAGTTGGGGGATGAGAAGGGATGCAAGGTGGAGTGGTTTGCTGGTGCTCGGGTACTCACTGCCACCAAGTGGAATATTCACTTGACATAAGAGCAGACGCTTCAGAAGTCTCTGTTTCTCTGTCCCCATCTCTCCCCCTCTCTCTATGTGTCCAGCATGCATACATTTCCATTTAATCCCCACTCAGTGCTCTAACCTCCTGTGTCCTAGATTCAGCTGTCCAGAATTAAAAGCAGCTCTGACTAGTAGTTCAATTAACCTTTAAATTCCCTGCACTGTTCTCACATAAAGATCCTGGAGCGCTGTGCCAATACATGGACTGCACCGTTGTGTGCTCGTATGCAGAAAAAAAAAACGTGTCCTGTGGATCGTCGGAGTTGTTGTGGTTGCTTCTCTGCAGCACCTCCACCCACCCTTTTTTTGAATTTTATGCATGATTGTCCCAGAGAGAATGACACCCATAACCCTTATAAAAGCACTAAATAAGAGTGAGATATGCTGAAAGTGACCTCTACGGTGCCGTATCTCCTCTCCGGTGTATCCAAGGTGTTTGTGCTCGCCAGGCTGGACAGGTGTGGACTGTGCAGAGGATGTGGATGAGTGTGATTCTGGGCCCTGTCTAAATGGAGCTCAGTGTCAGGAGTCAGACGTACCTGGGGAGTTTACCTGCACCTGTCCCCCCTTCTTCACCGGCCCCTTGTGCAACCAGCCTTATGATCCCTGTGACCCCCTCCACAATCCGTGCCTGCACAACTCCACCTGCCTGACACGCTCCAATGGATCAGCCTCCTGCAGATGCCCAGCTGGTAAGTGAACACACCGCCACAACCTCAAACTAATAGTGCCTTTTTTTCTTTTTTGGTCCACTTTTCAGATGCAACTACACACTGTTGTTCAAAAAGTTTACCATAAATTAAACAATATGCACGGTTTAAGTACAAATTGAACATTTATATCATCGGTTAGGCTTCTAGCAATAATATTCCTGTGAGCATGAGAAACATTACAGTGAAGGTTTTCCTGCAGGGTTCATTGAATTATTATTTATTCACTGCTGGATTGATTAGAACATGTAGCTGAAATCTGGGCCATAAATGGAAATGCTATAAGCAAGATAAATTCTACCTCACAATACAATTGGTGTTGTATTGATTGCAATACACATTACCTGGATTTTCACACATATTCCATTCTGATTTTTGCAAATAATGGTCAGCAAAGCCAGTGTGGCTTTTGGACTTTTAACTTCTTGTGAAAACAACTTGCCTACAGCCTTTTCTTGGTTTGATTTCCCCCTTAAGACCAAAACAAGTGCGTCTGTGGTGAATCAGCTGCTAGTATGTTACGTACTGCCCCCTCATCCACAGTGATGTTCATTTATAGAAGCAGCAGCAGCAACACTGAGATTAAAATCAACAAGAGCCCTTTGTTCAATTCAAATTATTATGAGTGTTATTTCTACTATACAGAACATAAGGGCTATGGAAGGGTATGTGGGGCACATCCTATTAGCCTAATGTGTACTCTGCATTGGTCAACAAACAGGTCTTTCTCTTTTTCATAAAGCTGTCAGTCATTTCCTTCCTTTCCCTCGTTAACTGTGCCTCTGAGTAAACCCATTATCTCCCATCACGAAAGATAAAAGCCCTTTTAACATGTGCCGCTTACCATTTCTCAATTTTAGTGTCACCTTAGAACATTGTGTTACAACTGTTAAAAGGAATAAACAGGATAAAAGGAAACATTGAGTACACTTATAATTCATCAAATTCCACGATTTGTACACATTTGCCGTTGAAATCACAGCAGCATAATTCCAAATGAAATAAAAGCTTTAGATACCTCGACATATAAAATCTCTAACTATACTAGCAGCCTCACTCCATACAGACGCATGTCCATAAAGGGGCAAACAAAGCAGGTTTCACTCGTCCTCTGCTGCAGCGTAGGAAGTCGTGTTTCACGGGCCATTTAATGAACCTCATGCATAGTTGGTTATTAAAATATGTAGTTTAATTCCATGTGGGATTTTGAGCAGTAGTCAGCAAAGCGTGTCCGTGACAATGGCTTCAAATTAGTTATCATAGCGAGAGGGATTTTATCTAAACAATCGCAGGAAACAACTCACAGCTCCTCATATATGCAGCGTAGTTGAGGGCTGTCTACACTAACAGGACCCCCCACTGAGCACTAAAAAGGACTCACATTAATATTAATGTAAAAGCTTTGAAACTAAACCATCGCCCTCATTTAGATTTCTAGAGTAATTAGATTACTTTGTGCATGTCGCGTGCTCTCCGGATGCCCACGCACTCATTCAGAAACTGCTCAGGCGTACACATCCAATAAGACTTGAGATCACACACACACACACACACACACACACACACACATTTGAAATTCAACACATGGAAATCTATTGCATGTTCAAGTCACAAGTCAGTTTTATGAAAAAAAGAAAAACAATATTATTAAAAGAGAAATTAAAATTAACACTTTGTTGAAATGACCTGTTAGGAAGTTAAACAGTACGCTCTCTAATAGCGTTTTTACATACAAACTTTCTCGCCGTGCAGGTGAAGACGCTATATGGTCGTGCTGCACCTAATGGCTCGATCAGCGCCGAGATGAAAAGATGTTGCCAGATAAAAATAGAGCGACTGGATTCGTTTCAGAAGGCTTCCTTGGAGAGGAATAGGAAATTAGGTGCCGGCTGCATACATTACACCGAGAGCTTTGCGTGGGCTCGGTCGTCTTCACTTCACACGAGTACTGCGACTCACTATTCTTCATTGTAATTCACCATAAATCCTCCCTACACAGCTACTACTCAACAAACGCAGGGCTGTTATACAGACCGTGGCTTGATCCCAGTGCAACCATTTTTGCAGACTTGTTATTTACCATTCAGCGTAGGTTATTTGTCAAGGAAATTGTGTAGGCCTTACATTATTCCCAGGCCTAATTAAATTGAAATCTGTCTGCTGGATTTACTGCCATAAGCAAGTCTCATCCCCCCACGCATGCTGGAGATGGACAATACACAGTAAACATTACCATGGTGAACTTGTAATAAAAGCATCACCAATTAGCCATTTAGTCAGCCGCTTTTAATTGTGTCTGTTTGCGTGGTGTGTGTGTGTGTGTGTGTGTGTGTGTGTGTGGTAGAGGTTCCGGGGACGAAAATGAACTGACTGAAGGAGATAGCTTTTATATGACATACGTCTTAGTCAGAGACTTGGTGGTTTAATTGGCCCAAAAACGAGCTCATGGCCGCAACTGGGCAAGGCAAGGCAACTTTATTTGTATAGCACCTTTCATACACAAGGCAGACTCAAAGTGGTTCACATCATAACATGTCAAACAATAAAGTGAAACAATTAAGGTAAAATAAAAATGCATTACAGAAAGACAAAGAGAATAAAAACATATTTGCAATACAATGGACAATAAAAAAACTGAGCAGACGTTAAAAGGTTTAGCAGAAAACTAAGGTCAGCATCAAAGTTTTCAGTCTAGTTTTAAATCTTCAGGAAGTTTGTTCCAGCTATTTGTTGCATCGTAAATGACTAAATTGTTAGGTTTTAGTTTTCAGTGGACCCAAAGGCAGAGACCGGAGACTGAATGTCTGTGAGCAAAAAGTTTATTTGCACAGAAGTGATGCTGGTGAGTGCAGGCGAGGAGGCCAGGCAGGCAGGAAGGCAGGCAGGCAGGCGAGCAGGAGAACCGAGTGGAGGCGCGCCGGAGATTCTCTGGAGGATGAGCCAGAAACAAACAGGAATTAGAACGAGCAAAAGTACAACAGCGTACGTGGATACTACGATACGTGGTACCGGCGGTCACCGTGATAGACGGAATAATCTGGCGCTGAAGTCGTGGTGATAGTCGGGTGATGATGATGATGATGAGGAACAGGTGCGCCGCTCTGCTACTGCCGCCTGCCACACCCACCGGACACACACAGGGAAGGAGCTAGTGAGGGAGGAAAAAGGAGGGGGAAAGACAAACAGGGAAAACACACACACAACCAGTCTGCCACAGCGGAACCGTGACAGTAACCCTCCCACGTCCACCAGGTCTACTGGAACCGCCCTGCGACCCGAGCGCGGCAGAACCAGTCCACAGGTACTGGAACCTGCCGCGGCGAACATCCAATAGACGATGAACAGAATAGACAGGATGGCCATCCAGAAGCCGGGGGGGTGGCGGGGGCTCGGCCGGAGGGCTCAACGGGCTGGAGGAAACAGGCTTAAGCAGGGACACGTGAAACGAAGGATGCACCTTTAGAGAAGATGGGAGCTTGAGACGAGCAACCACAGGATTAATCATTTTAATGATGTCAAAAGGGCCGATGTACCTGGGTGCTAGCTTGCGAGAGTCCGTCTGGAGGGGAAGATCCTTGGACGAGAGCCAGACTCTTTGACCCGGGACGTAGGTAGGTGCGGGTCGGCGGTGCCTGTCCGCAAGGCGCTGGTTTTGCGCCGTCGTGCGGAGGAGGGCAGCGCGGGCCGCCTGCCACACCTGGCGACACCGTCTCAAGTGATCCTGGACGAACGGGACCGCCACCTCACGCTCCTGCTCGGGAAACAAGGGGGGCTGAAAACCGTTAGCAGCCATGAACGGCGACATGCCTGTGGCGGAGCTGACGAGTGTGTTATGCGCGTACTCGACCCAGGGAAGATGAGAAGACCAAGAGGCAGGGTGTCTGGCGGAAACACAGCGCAGGGCAGCCTCCAGATCCTGATTCGCCGGCTCCGTCTGTCCGTTAGATTGCGGGTGATAGCCTGATGTGAGGCTAACCGATGCTCCGATGGCTGAGCAGAAAGCCTTCCAGACCTGAGAGATGAATTGAGGGCCCCGGTCTGACACAATGTCCAGGGGGAGACCATGGAGTTTAAACACATTCAGGACCAGGTGGTTAGCGGTTTCCAAGGCTGAGGGGAGTTTGGGTAGGGGAACATAATGGACAGCCTTAGAGAAACGGTCCACAATAGTGAGAATGACAGTGTTACCCTCAGAGGGAGGCAGTCCCGAGATGAAATCCACGGCAATGTGTGACCAGGGTCGGTGAGGAACAGGGAGTGGGTAGTAGTAGGCCGGCTGGAGCACGATGAGAGGCTTTACTGCGGGAACAGACGGAGCATGCAGAGACGAACTCCTTAGTGTCAGCATATAGCGTGGGCCACCAAAACCGCTGACGGACGAGAGACAACGTTCTAAAAAACCCAGGATGGCATGCCAGCTTGGACGAATGTCCCCATTGGAGGACCCGGGACCTGGAGGGATCCGGGACAAACATCCTGTTGGGCGGACAGCCGTCTGGGGGAGGATGGATGCGCTGAGCCGCTCTGACGGAGCGCTTAATGTCCCATCTGGCAGCCGCCACAACACATTGTGAGGGAATGATGGACTCGTCAGCGCCTTGGTCGTCGGAGGGGGAAAACTGGCGAGAGAGGGCGTCGGGCTTAGTGTTCCTGGAACCCGGGCGGTAGGTGAGGGTTAAATGGAATCGTCCCAGAAACAACGCCCAGCGAGCCTGGCGCGAGTTTAGCCGCTTAGCCGAGCGAAGGTAGGTGAGGTTGCGATGATCGGTCCAGATGAGGAAAGGAACAGCCGCTCCCTCCAGCCAGTGCCTCCATTCCTGGAGCGCTAGGACGACGGCCAGCAGTTCCCGATTCCCCACATCGTAGTTACGTTCAGCTTGAGAGAGGCGACGGGAGAAAAAGGCACAGGGATGAAGCTTTTGGTCCAGGGGAGATCGCTGCGACAGCACAGCTCCAACTCCGGAGTCCGATGCATCCACCTCTACGATGTACTGGAGGCCCGGATCCGGGTGGACCAGCACCGGGGCCGTGGAGAACAGCTCCTTCAAACGGGCAAACGCCGCCTCCGCTTCAGCTGTCCAGCAGTAAGGGAGCTTGGTGGAGGTGAGCCGAAGTGAGTGGAGCAGCCTCCCGGCTGTAGTTCCGAATGAAGCGGCGGTAGAAGTTTGCAAATCCCAGGAAGCGCTGGAGCTGTTTCCGGCTCTCGGGAACCGGCCAGTTGGTCACCCCCTGCACCTTGGAAGGATCTGCCCTCAGCTGCCCCCGCTTCACCACAAAGCCCAGGAACTCCACGGAGGTTGAGTGGAAGAGACATTTCTCCGCCTTGACAAACAGTTTATTCTCCAAAAGTCTTTGCAACACGGCCCGGACATGCTGAATGTGCTCCTGTAGGGAGCGGGAAAAAATCAGAATATCATCAATATAGACAAAAACAAAACGATTCAGCATGTCGCGGAGAACGTCATTCACCAGCGCCTGAAACACTGCTGAGGCGTTGGTAAGTCCAAAAGGCATAACCAGATACTCGAAATGTCCCAGGGGAGTATTAAATGCCGTCTTCCACTCATCAATTTCTCGTATGCGTAGCAGGTGATAAGCACTACGTAAATCCAGCTTGGTGAAGATTGTGGCCTGGTGAAGGGGACCAAAAGCAGAGTCAATGAGGGGTAAAGGATACTTGTTTTTAATAGTAATGTCGTTCAAAACTCTGTAGTCAATGCAGGGGCGGAGTGATCCATCCTTCTTTCCCACGAAGAAAAAACCTGCTCCCACAGGCGATGAAGAGGGACGGATGAGTCCTGCGGCGAGAGAGTCCCGAATGTAAACCTCCATGGCCCCCCGCTCCGGCCGGGAAAGATTGTAGAGACGACTGGACGGAAGAGTGGCACCAGGAAGTAAGTCTATTGCACAGTCATACGGACGGTGAGGTGGGAGGGGCCGTGCACGGTCCTTGCTGAAAACCTCACCCAAGTCATGGTAGGGAGGAGGAACCGAGGTGAGGTCAGCAGGTGTTGGACAGGGAAGGGTTACTTGGGCGCCAGAGGGGGCAGCAGAGTGGAGGCAGTTGGAATGACAGTGCACACTCCAGCCCCCGATCCTAGATGTAGACCAGTCAATTTGGGGATTGTGCAATCTCAACCATGGGAGGCCGAGAACTAGAGGCGACTGGGGTGAGGGGATTACAAATAACTGAATCCTCTCACTGTGGTTGCCGGACAGGAGGAGTGTCAGAGGGACAGTACGGTGCGTTACCTTAGCCAACAGTCTGCCGTCGAGTGCGAAAACCTCCTTAGGTACAGGAAGAGGGAGTGTGGGGATGCGAGCCTGATCCACCGTGCCCAAGTCGATAAAGTTGTCGTCGGAGCCAGAATCGATGAGCACCGACAGGGAGAGGGTTTGAAGAGACCAGGAGAGGGTGCTCTGGAGCTGGATACGAGAGGGGGAGGTGGTGGCAGTGGTGGTTCGGCTCATCAGCGCTCCCCTGCAGCGTGATGAGCCCCGGCTTTTGGTCGAAGGGGGCAGAGGAAGAGGCCATGACCGGCCTCTCCACAATATAGGCAGAGCCCGTCCACAAGTCGGCGTTGGCGCTCAGCCGGGGTGAGATGCATCCGGCCAAGTTGCATTGGCTCCTCCGCCATCGGGGCCGGGGGGAGGTGAGTAGCAGCGGGACGGGAAGGCACCGCTGGGGGGTTTCTGGGCTGAGGGGAAGCAGGAAAGGACCTAAAGGATCGTTCCCTACGTCTCTCTCTAAGCCTATTATCTAACCGGATAGCTAACGAAATTAATTCCTCTAGCGATGAAGTGTCATCACGGGCAGCCAACTCATCCTGGATGTTGTCGGCCAATCCCCGTAAAAACACTCCCTGCAGCGCAGCCTCACCCCACCCCGTCTCCGCGGCTAATATCCTGAAATTAACAGCGAAGTAGGCTACAGAACCTGCTCCTTGCTTGAGAGCTAACAACCGATTAGAGACCTCCCTTCCCCGTACTGGTTGATCAAAAATTTTGAGTAGCTCGGCTGAAAATAGGCTAAAAGAGTGACAAAAAAGGGCCTGAGATTTCGAGGCAGCTACCGCCCACTGGGATGCCCTGTCAGCTAATAAACTCTTCACAAAAGCTATCCTGGCGCGATCAGTAGCATATGTGCTGGGCTGCTGGTCGAAAACTAGGGAACATTGATGTAAAAACTGCCCACACTGACCTAACTCCCCGGAATATCTTGCAGGAATGGGAATGAAAGGCTCACGAGTTGAAGGGGAAATATTCACCGGGGCAGGTCAAGAATCAGCTGGTAGCGGCTGGGGGTTAGCTCCTGAAGCGACGTCCGATAGCTGGCTACACACTTGGTCCAGGCGAGTGCCAAGATGAGTCACGCTGGTGGTCAGCCCACGTAGTGCCTCCATAATCTCACGGAGAGCCTGCTCATGTTGGCAGTTCAGTCATACACATTGCTGTTACATGTTTTGACATGATGACGATGGATCATTTACACAATTTAGAAGTGTGAGGGAGACGGTGGGTCAGCATTATTTATATATAAATATATATTTAGTTGTGATTTAATACGTCAGACTACAAATAACAAGAAATTGCAGAAATCGAAATGGGAAAGATTATTCAGTGTTGACAGCACTGACCAGCTAATTTTGTAATTTTTGTATTCTGTAGAAAGCTGGGTTAAAGGATCCTTATCATAAATATTTGTGTATGTAAAAAATGATTACACATATCATTGCTGGATTTTTCAGCTCTTAAATATCTCTATTTGTAACAGCCTGACGGCCTTATATACTGTTAAATAAATAAAGGTGGTTGTGAAACTAGATGTGCTTATTATAGTAGACATAATACAGCCTAGTCATAACATTTCATCACAAATCAGGAAAACAAAACCTTGTTTTTTGAACCCACATGATTTCATCTATGTTGTGTTTTGATTCTGTCTCCGTGCTTTTTAGCTAGTTGTTAACTGAGGACGCACTGTTTTCTAATGTGAAGATACCCATGAGACCACAGCAACACTCTTGATAGTGGATGTTCACTGTCTGACTATTTTAATAGCCAGCCTTCTGACAATAGCTGATGGCGGCTGACAGTGGTCTGTCATTAAAGATAAGCACTCGCATAGTGGATTTAATGTTCATTTCTCTCCAACCCGCTGTACGTGTTCTCAAAGGGAAAACAACGTGCGGCCATGCTTTTCCCAAGACACTTCACTAGACAAAAAAAAGGGTGATGTGGCAACTTTCACGTTCGTCAGTTCAACAGGAACTAAAAGGCAGCCATTAGGAGGAGCCTACTGGGAGTAGCATTAAAGGGATTCGAAAAACACCATTTTTGTCTATAAAGGTATGCTTTAAGGACCCGGAGGCCGGAATAAAACCACAGCCAGCTGAGAGAATTGTCGTAGAAGAAAATAGAAGGGGGGCGTTATCAGCTCTTGATTGTAGAGGGCTTCTGTAGGAGCTTTTTTTTCTCTTCTTCCTCACAGTGACTCGCTGCTGAGGCTCTGGCCAGGAGGCCTAAGTCATCTTGCCTGACCAGCACAGATGTTCCACTTTCCTCTTAATGAGGAGCCTCAGCAGGGAGTGCCAGACCTGATAGAAGAGCATCCTGAAAACGGGAGAGTTAGGTTGGAGGTCGGGCGGAGGGTTGCCGGCCGACAACTACAACAAATGAAACAAACACGCGCAGCATCACTCACCGCAGATTACGGTCAAGGCAGAGTTACGGCAGACTCTGAGTCCTACACACGATCCATACTGTAGGCTTGTTTGTCCTTGCTCCGTGTTTGTATTGAGATCAGTTGGCACATGTAAACGGCAGCAGCCCGGGCTTAGATCTGATCTAGGATCTTTGCTTCGTGTCCTCCAAGTCTATCTTCCAGTTTCTCTAGGATGCATCCACTGAGGCAAAAGCAATATATATTATAGGCTTTTTCTTTTAATTCAGAGAGTTCAAGCTAGTTGGCTGGCAACATGGTATTTTTTTTTTCTCCACAAATTTAATGGACTTTTATGAAGACTTTAATGGAAGTAACTGGCATTAAAATACGTAACACATAATTTGTTTCACAGTGTTGCAAATCTGAGGAGCATTATTTGACAGTATATCAAACCATGACACGGATATTTAACTGTAACTTGGGAAAGATACGGAAACACAAAGAGGAAATACGAATCCAAGAAATTCGTAATGCAATACTACAGTACTGCAACTTAAGGTATTTTTTAAGTTTTGTAAAAAAAAAATGTGATATTGTGATTTGTACTGCTATGGGGTTTCTAAATCATAACCTTTTAATGAGATTGTATCGGATCTAATATTTATAATTTGTAATTGATCATTAATTCTAATTAATAACAATTTAAAGATGTAGAGTCCAATGACACATTCCTAAATTATTTTTTAAATTATGAAATTGAAATTATGATTAAAAGTAAAAATGCTTCACAGAACACAATGTGGCTGTAGCACCTAATGCTGTATTCCTTAAAGACTTAATGATAGGTTACATTGTTCTTATTTGAGTGCCCTGCTTATTCAGCGTGTTTCAGGTAGAAAGTTGGCATATTTCACTATTCAAAGTGGGCTATTTGACAAGAGGACCATCGGCTTGCCTCTGGAGTGGAGAAATATGATTCTTGCAGTGTAGTGGATTTATTTCCAGGCATTCTGTGGTCCCTTTACATGCAGAGACCATTTGGTCTCCATGGCTGAGAATATCCCCAGAGGTGTCCCTGACCAGATGGAGAACAAACCCCTTTATTTGCATGCCATGCAACACTAGCCTTCACCTTCCACAAGATTGAGATTGTGTCCTACCAAACAGTTGGTTAATGAGCTGCCGCGAAGCCGTGCCAACATGAGAGCTGACACATACCTAATATGATGTTGAAAAAGATGTGTTGAGAATATTTGTTGCCAAAGATGTGTTGGGGAAAAGTCTGTTCTCGCTGCATTCATTTAAAGTGATCATTCTTTTTTATTGAGGAGGTAGACAATATGACTTATAGGAGATGTGTTTCAATTTATAAACCAGCTGCCCCGGCAGATGTATGCGAGTATCACTGGCCTTTTTTTTTTTTTTGTTGTCTCGGGATAGTGATACAGAACATAATTCACTTTTGGGCATGCACGAATAAATACATACTCTCAGTCAAATTAACTTACTGGATTTTTTATTTGCATTCATTTTTCTTTTTTCATTTTTCTTTTTAATATTTTATCATCTTTATGCTTTTTTAACGTATACCCATTTATTTCATGCAAGCAGGGCTGTAAACTAGCGGTCACCACTCGCCAAATGCGACTCAAATATTCCCCTGGCGACTTAATTTTGGAGGGATACATGCCACTGGGGCGGGTAAATGTTTGTCCCGATGGTCGTGCTCTTGCAATAAATTATGCATGATATAACAACACATTGTAGTAGCTGTAAACTGATAAATTATGACGGTAGCAAACGTCAAGCTAAACCGGTGATTTGTTGTGTGTCACACTGAAGTAGCTCCCCAACGTCACCGCTGTAGAAAATAGTTCCCCCGAAGCAACGTAGCGTGCGCGTCACCGCTCTTTAAAAGTTTGGCGCAGTGAGTGAGACTCGAGCGCAGAAATGTGGCGGCATATTCCCGGTGTGACCGAACCAAAGAGGAAAAATACAGAGGAGATAGGTGGAAAGGAAGGTGACAAAGAAGGCGAAACATCGCCGAAAAAAGCAAAAGTGAGAATACTGTTATCTCAATGAAAAGTACTGAAACGGATGTATATGCAACAAAAAGAGGCAATTTATTATTTGACTGGTAAAAAATGTACTTGGCCGAAAAGTTAGTTTACAGCCCTGCATGCAAGCCACATTCACTGTCATTCTGTCGTATCGGTTCAAAACAACAATAATAATTTAATGAGGAAAGAGCCACATTATTACATAATTTCAGTATTTCAATGAGTAGCTTAAAATTATTACTTAGTATCTCAAAATAATGATTTGATTTCTCAATATTTTGACTTAGATCTCAAAATAATGAGTTAATATCTCAAATAATGAGTTAATATCTCATTATTTCGTCCTAGTATCTCAAAATAATAAAAACGTTCCCAATATTATAACTTATAACGACCACCAACAACTATGTGCACTGGCTAGTTTTCTGTCATGGTTCTGTTAATCTGGATAATAACAAAAAATGTCACACTATTGTCAGTACAAGGAGACACATGATACCTTTGGGCAGCTGCGGCTCGGGGGGTAGAGTGGGAAGATCATCCTGATGACCAGGTGCCACCTTTATAGCAGCCGTTACCATCAGTGTATCAATGAGTCAATGGGCTAAATGTAGTTTAAAGCACTTTGAGGGAATAGAAAGGCTCCATATAAATGTGATCCATTTAACATTACCTTCAAGAAGCTCACATCTTAGTGATCCAAAACCAAGCTAGCTGGAGCATGAACCTCTTGGTGGTAAGTCAGAATATTGAGATAGTAAGTCCATATTTTTGAGATACGAAGTCATTATAATACCTTTTTTCATCACAGTGGTGGAAATGGGCTTCCATAGAGAGGCAGACCCGGTTGTATTTAGGCAAAGTTCTAACATTTATAATCCTGACTTCATTTGGAGAACTGCTTTCTAGTCTTATATTCTGAAAGTGAAATCACGCAGAGAGGCAACACAATATTAAAATGTAGCAGGTGTTCAGGCTCAGTATGAGGGCATGCCACTTCAGTGAGCAAAGGTCTCGGCACGCCAGTGATATTCCATTGCTGAGGGCGAAGGTGGTTCTTTTCTTCCATTTCAGCGCCGAGACCTCTATTTCCAACCCGAACAACAGCTGCATCAGAAAAAGATGGTAGGAGGGAAGTATCAATGAGCACAGGGCGGCATCAGAGGTTTTCTCTTAGTCATTAGTAGATTCTAACATATTGGTGTTTGACCCCTGAATGCTTCACAGCAGGTGAAAATAGATCCGAATGATCTCTGTGTAAAACTGTGCTGAATAACAATCATATACTCATTTAATGTAGCATAGCCAAGGGCATGGATTTAGTTTCAGATGTTGGGGAAGGATTTTAATTCAGGGACTACTCCATATGAATGCATAGTTTCAGTTATGGAGACCTGAGTCACTGAAATATCACTTCTTGCGTTGCAATTATGTCTTTAGGAATATGGCATAATATACATACATTGCCACCTTTACATAACAATATTTTTCTTTCTTTTTTGTTATTGATTTTTCCATTGACGCCTGCTGTTTGCAGAGCTGCTGTACCGTGTCGAGCCCCGGCAAGCTCCACCAATGAGTCACCGGAGCACTCGCCACCGCCCATGAAACGTATCGCCGCAAGCGCAGGGCAACAGCCAAAGGTGACCCGGATGAGTGCATCTGGACTGTGTCAAGTCAGAGTACTCTTTCATTTAGATTGTGACAGCTCGGCAGTAGAGGACACTGTTAAGAGAGGATTTAGTGAAGTACTCAAATTGTAACCACACAGCCTGGAATTTAGAAGGGAAAAAAAAGAGCCAGAATCGTGTCCCACATATTTCCAAGTAGAAACGATGCCATTAATTATAGCCATTATATATGAAGTTACAATCCCAACGAGTGCAGCGCTGCTCAAAACGTGACGTGCTCAGAAGTGGCTGATGGCAGTTTTCTGGCTCATCCGAACAACTTGACGCTTCGCTGCGTCGGGTCCTGAGCAACACACCTCATGACAGAGTTGCGCCCCCGAGCAATGCTGACAGGGTGTTGATTCCCAGTGGGATCAGCGATTTTTCACATCCCAAAGAGTGCCATTCGCTTTAAAGAATACAATATATAATATTTAATATTGGTGCTTTAAAGACCACAGCAAAGTCCATTTTGTTTTCTTTTTTACTTTGTGGAGCACAGTTTATAATTGAAGATCTACGGATGATATAAGAGAGGCAGCCGACTCATGTATTCCCATTATTTCAGGTCATTTAATGCGAGGTGGCTGTCTTTAGTGCAGACCTCCGAACACACCTACACCCAGGCTGTTCCACATGGCTCCTTTTCGCTTTTCTTCCCATTAACATTTAGCAGATTTCTGGTTTTACAAGTAGCCAACAGTGGATGATCACAATGATCGGCCGTACACCGTGAGCATTGTTTAAGCCGGAGCCGTGGTTAAGTACTTGCTCATCACTTGTGAGAAAGAGGTTAGTGGGTACACGTCTACATAAAGTATAAATATAGGCCTGGGTCCGCAACAGCTGTACAGTTAACAAATCTTAAATAAACTCAGTGTTTAATCATTTTGTGCCTTCATTAGCAGTTCTGAGGAGGTGGTCCAGGTGTGTAACAGTCGGGTAAATTGGCTGCAGTGGCTGGTGTTTACGTGCAAAGAGGTTTCTATTCTTAACCCACTTATTCAAGTAACCCAGTTTTTTTTGGTCAGTGCATATGAAGGCCTCATAAGCATGCTGCACGCATTGATGGAGCGATGATGACTCATTTGAGATCTGGTGTTCCTGCCCATTTATATTTGGTTTTAATTGCCTAAATCTAGTTGTTAGTTGCACAGTATTGATGTGCCAGATGTGTCTCTGTTTACAGAAAACAATATTTCTCTCTGGATGGATGGATGGATGGATGGATAGGTGGATTGATGGATGGATGGATGGATGGATAGGTGGATGGATGGATAGGTGGATTGATGGATGGATGGATGGATGGATAGGTGGATGGATGGATAGATGGATGGATGGATGGATGGATGGATAGGTGGATGGATGGATGGATGGATGGATGGATGGATAGGTGGATGGATGGATAGGTGGATTGATGGATGGATGGATGGATGGATAGGTGGATGGATAGGTGGATTGATGGATGGATGGATGGATGGATGGATAGGTGGATGGATGGATAGGTGGATTGATGGATGGATGGATGGATGGATAGGTGGATGGATGGATAGGTGGATTGATGGATGGATGGATGGATGGATAGGTGGATGGATGGATGGATGGATGGATGGATAGGTGGATTGATGGATGGATGGATGGATGGATGGATAGGTGGATGGATGGATAGGTGGATTGATGGATGGATGGATGGATGGATAGGTGGATGGATGGATAGGTGGATTGATGGATGGATGGATGGATGGATGGATAGGTGGATGGATGGATGGATGGATGGATGGATAGGTGGATTGATGGATGGATGGATGGATGGATAGGTGGATGGATGGATAGGTGGATTGATGGATGGATGGATGGATGGATGATAGGTCAATGGATGGATAGATGGCTGGATAGATGGGTGGATAGATATAGATTGATGGATGGATGGATGGATGATGGATGGATGGATGGATGAGTAGAGGGATGGATGATAGGTCGATGGATGGATGAGTAGATGGATGGATGGATGGATAGATTGATGGATGGATGGATGGATGGATGATAGGTCAATGGATGGATAGATGGCTGGATAGATGGGTGGATAGATATAGATGGATGGATGGATGGATGGATGGATGATGGATGGATGGATGGATGAGTAGAGGGATGGATGATAGGTCGATGGATGGATGAGTAGATGGATGGATGGATGGATAGATTGATGGATGGATGGATGGATAGATGGATGGATGGATGATAGGTCGATGGATTGATGGATGGATGAGTAGATGGATGGAAGATCGGATGGATGGGTGGGTTGATGGATGGATGGTGGATGGATGGATGGATGGATGGATGGATGGATGGATGGACGAATGGATGAATGGATGGATGGATGGATGATAGATCGATAGGTGGATGCATGGATGGATGGGTGGATGGACGGTCGGACGATGGATGGATGGATGGATGGATGGATGGGTAGATGGATGGATGAATGGATGGGTGGGTGGTTGGCTGGATGGATGAATGGGTAGATGAATGGATGGATGGATGGATGGATGGATTGATGGATGGATGGATGGATGGATATGTGGGTGGATGGCTGATGGATGGGTAGATGAATGGATGGATGGATGGATGGATGGGTAGATGGATGGATGGATGGATGGATGAATGGATGGATAGGTGGATGGATGGATGGATGGATATGTGGGTGGATAGCTGATGGATGGGTAGATGAATAGATGGATGGATGGATGGACAGACGGACGGATGGATGGATGAATGGATGGATGGATGGATGGATGGATGGATGGATATGTGGGTGGATGGCTGATGGATGGGTAGATGAATAGATGGATGGATGGATGGATATGTGGGTGGATGGCTGATGGATGGGTAGATGAATGGATGGATGGATGGATGGATATGTGGGTGGATGGCTGATGGATGGGTAGATGAATGGATAGATGGATGGATGGATGGATGGATGGATATGTGGGTGGATGGCTGATGGATGGGTAGATGAATAGATGGATGGATGGATGGATGGATGGATGGACAGACGGACGGATGGACAGACAGACGGACCGAGCTCACACAAATAAGTATTTCCTTTGCTATCCGGGTTGTGTTTTTTGAATACGCAGCACATAAATGATGTAAAGTAGAATTTGAAAGCGGACCACGATGTACAGCATGGGCAGTCCATCAGATGTGTCTGTTCACAGATGGATCAGAGCGGCCACACACCTTTTTTTCATTTGCATCTATTTTTGCTTTCCGTATAACCTCAGCCTGCCAGTGTTGGCACATTTTTCATGTAAAAAAAATACTAAATCCTCCTTAGCACACACACAGTGCTGTAATGTCAGTCTTAAGAGTATCATCAATTCTCCTTGTATCACAAGGCAGTCAAAGAGAGAGCATACTGTTTTTGCTGACAGGCCGCTTGGGACCGCCAAACAAGGCCATTCTATTTTTTTCCTGTAATTGATGTATATATTTAAGTGTTTTTCTATTTGTTATCACATTCCGAAGTGCCAAGATGACAATTTGGCATTTTTTTGTGCAGCACAAGACAAAAAGCTCACGAGGAGTTTTAAAATAGAAAAGTGTTCAACCTCAGGAACTTTGCTTGTGCTCATTGAATTTCATGGCAATCTGCCTCGTCCTTTGATAGTGATGCATAACACGGGGAAATTAGCACATTTCAGCTCTTATTAAGCACGGCCGTAACCCGTGATATTCGCGGCGCTTGTAGCATTAATTCATCATCTGTAAACCATCATCAACCTAAACGTGTTATGATTAGATTCTGTCCCCCGTTGCATATTTCATCTCCACCTTCATCACAACATCCTCCAGGAAAAACACGTGCACAGTCTGGACTGTCACATACAGAACATCTGTGCAAACACATCAATACATTTGGCCGGTTTTTCAATAAATGACACTGATGTGGGTGTTTGGATTAGAAGGAAAAAAATGTACTACTAAATGAAAGTATTTTCTGCAAAATGTACTCAAAGTATCTAAGTAACACTACTCTTTATGGGTCATTATCACTGATGCATCAACATGTAAGCAGCTGGTTTAGATACTACTGATTTAACCTACTGTTGGGTGGGTTAACAATGTATTTTACATTTTTTTCCCAATCTGTATGTAAGTAACTACTAACCATAGGGACATATGATATGAGCTAATTGCTAGTATTGACAATATGCTGGTGTTTATCAGGTATTTAAAAAACAGAAACAGACAAACAGAACGCCATGGTCTAGTATCGCGGAGGGATGTTCCATTTCTGACATATTGGCCACAATTCAAACTTGGAGAAGCAGAACTCACCGCAGACAGAAATGTTTGTTTGTTTTTTGGCATTAAAATCACACGGCGATGTCTGACGTGTGATGGCGGCGCTCAGGTGACACCGCAGACAAAGATCCTAATCTATATTGCACAAGCCGGGAGCGTAATATCATTTTAAATGAGATGTTGTTACACCAGACTGACGGCAACGCTGATATGAACACTTCACTCATGAATGTTGCGGTCCACAACAAATGCACACCGTTAAAATGAGGATATTACTCATATTTCAATTGAAACGTCCATCAAAGTTTGCTCGCTATCCGTCGGGGATTAACCCGCGGTTTCTTCCTCCTCGGAGACGTTTGCCGGGCGTGAGCAGTGATCACACACTATAGCTCCGGCCGGATGATGGAATGACTAGGTACGCGCACGCCTTGGGTATCGCTCTCTGTACTCTGTCAAAGAGAAGCCTCTAGTCACTGCCTCGGTGGCAGAAGATGCATTACATTGCTTTGACATTGGAAATAGTCCCGGCGGTGCTCCGCCGTCGCTTTGACTGACACGCCGGCTTGGGAAACCTGTGCTGTCCCATAATTCACCAGATGCTCTGTGCTCTCTGTGGTCTTCGTGGGTTCCCTCTCATTCTGACGTCCCAAGATGCACAAAGCTGCGTCAGTGTCGCCGTCACACCTTCTTCTTTTTTTCCATTACCGTCACTCTCGGCGTGTTGTGTAATTTCTCTTTCTGCAGTTTAGGCGTAATATGGTTTGTTCAGCTGATTCAACAGGCGCGGAGAGAGCTGCTCGCCATTCATTCAAGCCTTAATAATCAATAGTGCTGACCTTCATCCGACTGAATAGCAAACTGGAAATAATGGCCTGGCAATTGCCCCGTCTATCTGTGCTGAGAAATGTATGATTTGTTTAATTTACTGGCATATGTTTACAGTGGAGTTTGAAAGCGCTCGCCGGTACGGGGCATTATTGGGAGTAATTACCTGACATATGGCATCATCACACACAGTGAGGGGAGAAAATGACAAATGTAATACCGGATATTAATCTTAGTCATCAGCAGTCAAACCCTTTTTTTTTCATTAATGCTTTTGCTTCCATTTTTCTTTAAAGCATATAATGAGATATAATGTAAAATCTTTCATCACACTTTACCACCTCTTTAAGTTTCACATTTTCAAGATGTTCTCGGTCCAAAAATGATTATAAAGCATTGTTAATACATCTCTCAGAGTTATACTTACATGAGCCCTTAACGGTCCAACGTATATTATAACTGGAAGCAGCGGAGTTAACAAAATGAGACAAGGAGACAATAAAAGCACTAACGCTCATCATGAGCTAGCGTTGTTAACCCTTTGTTATAAGCTCGTCCCTAATAGTGTGTGGCAGATGGAGGTCTATAGGGACAACACAGTAGGAGTCTTTGCAGTTTTGAACAGGAAATGCTTCCTCGTACGATGACTGGCAGTGACGGCATGCCTGAAGTCCGTTGTATGGAAGCGTACGATGGCCATAAAGAATCCATGAGCTCGGCTTCATTGCTTAGCCTGGTGTCCCGGATGCTTCGGTCCGAATGTCACGTCTTTGACTTGACTTCTAACTTGAATTACATTTTTAATTTTAACATGTGCGACCAATAAATGGGCAATAAAAAAAAAGGAATTAAATACAATTTCAAAGTGTGAATACAGACCACATTCATTAAGATAATGGGTTAAAAGAAATTTCAACATATTAAAATTTCACAATGAGCTTCTCAGTTGCTTATGAAATAATGACGTTCATGACCATTATTTGCTTCCATCCAGTGGTCCTGGAGGGTTTCATGATTTGAGTTATTTAGTGTGAGTCGTTGGGTCTAAAACCATCACATGAAGCGGAGCGGCACCAGAGGAATACCTCCGACCAGCAGAACGTTCCCAGGCTGCCTGTGAAAGTACAACAAAACAGCCGTGCTGATCTGCTTAGCCATCCTGCCCCTCAACCCCCTAATGAACTGGGGCAAAGGAGCTCTTGGGTTTAAACTCCCCCCTCTCTTACCCTAACTTAACAAGATGTCCCCCCACTCACTCGCTTTCTCTCTCTCACACACACACACACACACAGACACACACCCCCCAAACCCCAAACCACTAACCCTCAGACCAATCTGTCTGTGGCACTAAAGTATTATTAGACTTACACACTCTCAAAGGGGAAACAGTGAGTGCCGAGAGCTGGAAGATGAGATATGCTACAGGGGCTACTAGTTCCATTAAAATGGCATTCACTGGGGTCTTTGTTATCATCGGCCCTGACGTTTTTCAGGATGTAGTGGGGCTTGCTGATCCATGACCATCTCATCTATCTTTCAGGATTTGAAGGAAGTTGGTGTGAAATTGACACCAATGAGTGTAGCTCAAATCCATGCCAAAACCAGGGCGACTGTGTGGACCGGGTCAACAGCTACAGGTAAGGAGAGTTGTGAGAAATGTCAGGCTTTGTCGTGATGGCCTTTAAAGCACCTTCCTGTACAGCTTTTCAGGCCACTGTACTGTCATTTTGATACGACAAAGCTCCGAGCTCATGGTCTTTGTTTAAATGTAATTTAATAGATTTTAATAATGCAGCATTCAGGTTGAAATTGTTAAAAAAAACAGCACTAATGGCTGTTGTCGTACAGACTTTAGATTTAAACAGTCAGAATCCACTCCACTGTGTTTGCAAGCAGACAAAATGTGATGTGTAATTAATATCATTAAATGTCTATAGATTTTTTTTCTCACTCTGTTCGTGCGCTAATAGGAAACGGATCGATTTTCTATTCTCCATCTGAGACAAAATATCAATGTGAATGATTTTTTTTTCCTATCCAGCTGTGATTGTAAGATGGGATTTTCTGGCCTTCGCTGTGAGGAAGACATCAATGAGTGCACCTCCAGCCCTTGTCACAACTCCGCTGTGTGTCAAGACCTTGTGAACAAGTAAGTATGAATGTAACTCCTTTTTTTTTTTTTTTTTTGCTCTTTTTAAAATTTTTCATTCTGCGCTTTTAAATAAATGTGCACATATGCAAAGGCCAGGCACCATTAATTTCAGGTGAAATAAACAAACCACTTCTGCAAAGGAAGTGCACGAGGCTGTGGCGTTCCTCTTCAAAGCGTTCCGGTTTATATAACAAGCCCGTCTCCATCCTTGACACACATAAGCTGCTGTTCTAAAGACAGAGAGCGAATTCAGCAGGAACACATCATGTATCTAGATTGGGCTTTACTCCACTGGTGCTTCTCTCTGCTGTGCTTAATGGGAGCCCGGGGGCTTCCAGGCTTAGGCGGACAGATGGGTTGCAAAGTCCCAGGGCCAATTTGAGTCCTAAATGGTTTGTCTCCAGTTTGTCTCCCGTCATGATTTTGCTCCCATGTGACCTGGCCCTGCTCAGAGCGCTGCCCCCTGATTGCACAGTCCAGGGAGTTCACATCAGGTGTGTCTTAACCTCGACCCGCTCACCAAAAACAGAAGTGCGCACGCCGCTATCTCCGTCTCCATCTCCCTGACCCAACAAGCCGAACGAGTCCATCTGCATCGCGGTGATGAATCAGACTCCGGCGTGCTCGCTGAGCCCCTGCTGTCTTTTTTTTTCTTTCTTTTAGTTAGTTTGACTCTGTAAAAGTCACATCATTCCCTCTCGTTCGTCTGAATGTTATTGACTGGGAGACGGTTTGCAGGCGGCGGATGTAAAAGCGCAGCAAAGAAAGCCAGGCGGCAAATACCATTTAACGCATTATGGGAAATGCAATGTGCTATAACTGGTTTCACTGATGAAAACAATATGTCGAACTAAACCAGATGCAGTTGAGATCTTAGCACAGAGGTGTATAATTACATTTTTTTCTTATTATCTCACTTACAAACAGCATACGCAGCTCCTCCGAGGCGTGTGGTCAGGGGATATTAGCCCCGCCGACGGCTGCAAGGAGGGATTTAAATTGAGCAAACCGCATTATTGGACTGATGAAGCTCTGTGAAGTAATAACTCATCAAATATAATTCAAATTAAGTACACACAGGGAAACTTAATTGGCTGTCATATTATTTATTTTTGAAGAGCTGCTGGTCAGTTTGAGAGTGAGAAATAATGTCTCTTAATTTGCACCTTTTAGTTTGTCTCTCTCCAATTAAACGCTTCTGCATCGTGTGCAGCTTTTTGCTTATTTTAAAAGAGAACCGAAACACAAATACAGAACGCTGGACGTCACTTTATCTCCCACTGATTGAGTGTTATCACATCTTCCTCAGGTTCCGCTGCGTTTGCCCTCCTGGTTATTTTGGAACGCTGTGTGACCTGGATGTGAACGAGTGTGAAGTTTCACCTTGCCTACACGAGGGCATCTGTATCAACACGCCCGGAGGATTCAAGTGTGCCTGTCGTCCTGGATACTCAGGTAGCTCTTTTGCCCCGAGGTGACACGAAGATCAATATGAGAGCCTAACAAAAAAAAAAAAAAAAGAAGAAGCTTATCGCGACTTCAATGGACGCACGCCGTCGAGGCAACTCTGACACAGATCTGGCTTAGTGTAAAAAATAAAAAAAACTGCTTCACAATACTTGCTTTTAATTAGCGCCGCCTCCGTAAGATACAGCGGCTGCCTTTCAGTAAAACACACAGGGGACAAATTCACGTCACCTGCTTTATCTGATGAAAACATCTCAGCGTCTTTTAGTTGCCTTTATTTCATTCCTTCAGCTTCTTTAGTCTCCGAGCGCTATTGTTGCTTTACTATAATCCATTTGTCTTGTTTTCCACTCAGACATATCAAGCTATTTTAGCGTGTGTGTGTGTGTGTGTGTGTGTGTGTGTGTGTGTGTGTGTGTGCGCACTATCTAAAGCCAATTCCTGTCAGGTACAGGGAAGATTAATTTCATTTGTCTTCCACACTGTATCATCAATTTATCCTTCCCCAGTTGAGAGGGGAGGAGGGGAGGGAGGGAGGGGAGGGTAAATCTCTGAGGTATTGCTACTCTGGAGAGCCGAACCTGACACGCATGGCCCAATTCCCACAGAAGCAGCTTTTATTATTAGGCCTACGCGCGGCATAGTACAAGTCATTACTTTTTCTGTTGCTCTAAGCTCATCGGAGGAAACAGGGTTCCCCAAGAGAGCCAGCGGCCAAAGGATACAGTTTGGATTGGCTCAAACCAACGAGAAACTCACACACGATATTTGCTCTAGTAACACGTCCAACAGCAACTTTTCACACAAAAAACACACAAGCGTGGTCTGCGGTGCTGGCTGTAGCTGTGCGTTTTCTTTTTATTCTAGTCTCACAGTAAGTTTGCCATCTTCGGGTGATTCATGGCATCATCTTTGTGCAGCCTGATTGGAATTGATTGAAATGTTATTCTGCTTTGATGGTGCGGTGCGTCACCTCCTCTATCACCGGGATACTTGTAAGTCGTTGTGTCACTTGACGGTATTATCATATTATTTGCTTCGGCCATCAGGGAAGTCGAGGAGCGGTTTTTTTGCATATCCGATGCCAACATGAGTTTTGCCTGCACCAGTTGAGGCTGCTTACTAATAATCAGTCGTGCGCTACGTCCACTCACTTTCATGCGCGTGATTAAGTTGTAATGACACTTCATTCCCACCTGCATCACTGTTCGTGCTCCTTAGCGTTAGGTTTGTTGTTGTTTGGTGAGTCAGTGCATTTATATTAGTGTTTTTTATATAGATGTTTTTTTTCTGTCGTCTACATGCTCATGCTGTTACATGTCACATTTTTAAGCCAGAAAATGCTTCTCTGCCAGCTTTTATCATCATTTTTTAAAGTTTATGACTCACTCAGAAAGCAGACATTTAGATTATTGTGCAACTTCTTCTTAGCAAATCTGGTCAACATGAACCTTCGAAAACGTCATTGTTGTGTCTGACAAAACCACGCGCCTTATTTCTTTACACAATGTCATTGTTGCTCTCCGCGTGAGATATCGACAAACACTTAGAAAGCATGCGGTGTCTAACGCAGGCCTGGCAGCTGCCTGGATCTCGGCTGTCGGATCATTATTTAGGACGTTTTGTCTAAAAGGCTGTGCAATCACAATAACGTATTACTTAACTGTTCATAGGCGCCGTGCACCATACTGAGGTCAGGAGTCATTACGGCGTCGTGATTAATGGCTAATCTTGTTTGTATAAATCACGGTTCGAGCGCACTATTCGTCACCTTCTGTTTTTCGCTTTCTTCACCCATCATTAAGGAGCACGCTCCCTTGAGTGATAGTACAGTGCAATCAGCACATTGTTGCAGCTTCCTCGCTCAGCACATCTCCCAACTCCGGCGGCTATCGGTCAAAATCTCTTTCCGGAGATTAGCACATTTGGTGGATGACGAGGTTTTTGTCCTGCGGATGCTGTTAGGGCTTCAGCAAATTCACTGTTTTTGCTGGGTGAACTTGATTCAGGCTATTTGGTCATTTTTTCATTGTTTGCTTTCGAGTCTCTGCAAATATCTGAGACAAAGCGTGCATTTAACGTCTTATTGTATCGAAACAGTTCCTGCGACTGTGAGACAGTTAGTACATGACTTATACATGTGTTTTTGGGCTGCTAATTAGTACGTTTTTTATTTAAGCTATTCGAGGCACTTGTTGACCAGTCTGCAGCATTAAATATTCAATATGTAATCCCATATCTCATTCATAGTTAAGTCCTCTTAATGTTTTAGATCGGCCCCGAACTTAAAATCTTTAATGATTTCTGCCCTAAATAAAAACATGGAAATACATAATATATATCTGTGGGTAATGCGATATAGATGTGTCATACAAATGTGCATTGAGTGAAAAGAAAAGCAATTATTCACGTGTCGCTTCATTTCCCTCATCACACTTCGGAATTACATTATCCATAATTCATTTTCTTTTTTTTGCAACTTTATAACTTTATATTTATTTGCTTATTATTTGGGGTTCATGTGTTGCTTATAACCTGCTCTCACAAACTGGATGTTTCCGGCTGCAGTCTAGCTTTCCTTTTGGCTAAATGAAACAAGTTTGGCACAAACATGGAGTCGTTTTGCATACTGAGAGAACATGATGACTTTTTTTTTTAAAATTTAGACGATTTATTTATTCTCTTTCATGATAAAACACAGGAGGCGTGAAATCAGTTCTTGTGTGAACATGTTTCTCAGCCGACAGATGAAAAGCCTTCCAAACAACGGGGTCACTCCTCATTTGTCATCGTGATTCTGGGAAGTTGACACTGGAAGGGATGTACATCAACTTTTTTATTTTTAATTCCCCAGCAAAACGAGTGCACTCATGTGGATCTCACCTACATAACGCCTGCTGTTATTTAGAGTAGGATCAACAGTCGTGGGTGTGTTTTCCTAACTTGTCTTCTGATTTGTTTGCAGAGGGGGAGACACATTTTGACACATTCTGCTATCTGGTGTTTCCTTCACAGCTTGAACTCTCCCCTCCGTTTCTCCTCTGATCTCATTGCTATTTTTGTGCATTCTGCATTAATAATAAATATCGCCAACTCCCGGTGTAAAGCTGACTTACTTAAGTGAATCCTCCGAGTTGTCTTGAACGCGGCTGACGGACAGCGTTGGTGTTTTGAGGACAATTTCGTCTGTTCCCTTTTGAGTCAGCACATCTGGCACCGTAGAGTTTGTGTGGGGGATCGGTGCCTAAATGGAGATGGTTGGCACAGCTGTTAGGTATAAAGTAAAGTGAAGTCATGATAAAGTAATGTGACACACTTTACCATTAGTCTAGTGCTGCACGCCTGCTATCGCTGCAGCATGCACCCTCCTGCTAGTGTTGTATATGTCATGTAGTGAACTTGACTCACTTTTCTCATTAGTTTACTTAATTATACATTCTAGGTTGTTTTTTAAAGGGTCAGTTCACACATATTACATTGAAAAAAACCTCCACATAGTGAGATAGGTAGCGTTTGGTTTTATTTATTTTTTTGATTTCTATTTTTAAGTTTCTTTGCTTAAATCCTTTTTTTAACCACTCCACGATCCATGGGATTTAAAACCAAGATGCTGGGTTTTTAATTTGAATTCAACACAATTTTTTTATCTGACTGAATTTAAACTCAAGATGTAACCACGATGGACTGTTTAGTTTAGGGCTATTGTTAAGGCAATTATTGCCATGATCCATTAATCTGTTGATCAATATTTAAATTATTCAATTAGTTGCTTAGTCAATAAAATGAATAAATCACAAACCCATTTCCCCAGAGCCCAATGTGATTTCTACAAATTGCTTTTTCTATTTGACCAATAAGCTAAAAAAAACAACAACCCAACAAAATAAATTAAATTTAAAGTCCTAAAGATTCTGAGAAAAGAAGAACAAACGCTCATATTTGGAACCAGTGAATGTTTTTTTTTTTCTGGCACGTATTACTCAAATGATCTATTATTATAATTGTTGAACATTCTTTTTTTCTCTTGATAAAATAATTGAATCATCGACTAATCTTTACGCCTCTGCTTTTGATTTTGGTGAGTCAACATTTTAATACCCCGCAGGCAGACTTTGTCTTAAGAATGGGGTATTAACGGCTCATCTGTCATTTTCCCTTCCTCTTCCTGTTCCTAGTCCTTCGTCTGACTCTCATCAGCCACATACGCCTCATCCTTCCTCTCAAATCACAGTTTGAACCACTTCACACCATATTTTGGAGAAAACCAAGAATCAAAACGTGGTTGGAACTTCCAGTAGGAAATCATATTTCTGCTTCATGCTTTGATTCGGCTATTTATGTGGCCGTTGGATCCTGAAAATTGAAAGTGTCAAACAGAATCACGCAAGAAAGAAAAGTTCAATCCACCTTGGATTATGTTTTTTTTTTTTCATAGCAAACCCTTTCATTAAAAACGTTAACGGTATGTTGTGATTAATACTAAAATAATGTGTGAGCAAGAGGTTGATGTGAAAAATCTTTATGCAACAGCGGTTTACGACACAGCAGCCCACTCGTGTTTACCATCTCAGCCGTGATGTGATCACTTTCTATCAAAGGTTACAAAGAGCGTTTGTGTTCTTTTAGAGAGTTTTTATTTTCTGATTTTGCAGGAATCTGAAATTAACCTCAGATAAAAATCCACGTAAAGAAAAGAAATGCATCTGACACACAGAGATGAGATGGACTCACATGATCATTGACCCAAATATCACGCCTTTTACTTTGTCCTTCTGATTTGCATTAAATGCAACACTTTTTTAATGTGAATTGTTTGAAAAGGATCTTTTAGTTGCAGCTAAAATAAAAAATAGTTAATATATGTAACATAGTTGTGGCGCGTTCTCAACGGTGATGCATCTGGTGTCTCAAGTCTTTGAAAAATTGATTTCCACAGTTCAAATAGTGGGATGTTCTTTATGTTTGGATGATCAAAGGTGTGACTTTTTTGCATGAAGGTCTGTCCTTGTGGAGCTTCTCATTCATTCAGATTGCTTGAAGCCGCCACAACAACACTATCATTTTCTCTGAGTCAGACTCAGTCATGATGAAGGGCACAGTGCAAACAAAAATACATGGAAAAAAACGGGAAGCGGTGTGACCTGGATGTGAATCAGATCCTCACGATCTATTGAAAATAATGATTAGTCTGACAAAGCAGTTTATATAGTCAATGGGATTTTCAGATAATCATAACATAGCTTGACATTTAACCGCACGGATCACATTGAAGGATAACCCTGGTGTTCTTCCTTCCCGTTATGATCAGCAAATCCAATGAGAAGGCATTCACTTACCATGAATGCATCCAGAAAATACTATAAACGTATGAAACAGCCACACTGATGCATATTGTCAGCATATTCCTTCATTGCATTCATAGTCAGTAGAGGCGGGAGAAATAATCGATCCTATGATGCAACCAGATGCTTTGTTGAACCATCCTGCATCGATGCAGGAAAGTCTATAATCTAATCTTTTTTCCCACATTTTATTTAAGAAATGTAGCACACCAGCTGTATCATACAACTAGGAATTGGTTTGAACAATTTGAAGGAAAGAATCTCATTATATTTAAATCCCAAATTGTAAGAATAGAATCGTTTAATAATCGAATTGTGAGCCTCTGAATCGTAGAAGTCGTGAGGTGAGGATTCCCATCGCTAGTAGTCAGTGTTCTTTATCCCTCAGTGTGTCAATCTCACACAACAGCTTACATTTGAGACCCGGAGAGTGTCCGTTTTGTTAGTTTGCATAGACGTGCGTAGATGTTTGAGATTTTTCATCTGAACAGTTGAGTACTGAAGCACTTAAAGCCTTTCTCTTATCAAGCTGTTGACTATGTAATGCCTTACCAAATCACCCTTTATTTCCTAGGGCCGCGGTGTGAAGCAGACATCGACGAGTGTCTTTCAAACCCGTGCCGAAATCATGGGAAATGTATTGATGCGCCGAATCGATACCACTGTTTGTGTCCTGATGGCTTTATCGGGCTGCACTGTGAAACCAACGTTGATGAATGCATGTCAGCGCCTTGTCTTCATGGGAGGTACAGGGCTTTCTTTTTCTTTTCTTTTTCTTTTTTTTTGTGTGCCATCAGTTAAAACCAACTACCAATGGAGTGAGGAAATTGCATGGAATTATTTTTAATTACACTCCTCGGCGGCGCGGCGAGTGGAGACATATGTCACATGTTGTAAGGAGCTAATGTGATGCGCTTGCAGGTTGTCACCGTGCTCTCGAAATTAGAGTCATTAATTCTGTTGAAGTGGAAATACTCAATCGTTGAAAAGATTGTGTCCCTCCCTAAGGAATTTTCTTGAACTATCCAGGAAAAGACCTGTGTTTCGGTTGATTTCATCCTGTAGGATGAATTTGGCGGATCAATTGTAACCCCATCTGTTGTGGCCTCCTCAGCTGTGAAGATGGAGTCTACGCGTACTCCTGCCTCTGTGAGTCCGGATGGACCGGCAGCAGATGTGAGACCAACATTGACGTGAGTCGAGCTCAAATCTGCCGGGTGTTGGAAAGGAACGCCGGGAGAATTGGTTGTAATCCTTGTGTGGCCTTTTGGTATCATTACCTCTATTGATTTCACCGAGAGATAAGTCAATTGAACTACCGGGATCATGTAAGCATCGTGCAAATACCTGATTAAAAGAAATGGCTTCGTCTAATTCTTAATTGATTCAACCCACAGCTTGTACTGGACTCTCGAGATAGAACAACGAAGCTGCATTTAGTTCAATGGATAAACGGCTTTTTAACTACACCATTCATTCCCAACCAAAGTTGTTAGTTCTGTAGCCACACGCTACATTTTGGATGGTAAAATCAATCAAAAACCATGTCGTATTATTGGTGAAGTGCCTTTGTCTCTTCATCCGCAGGACTGTGCTTCCCGTCCCTGTGTGAATGGAGGCTCGTGTGTGGATCTGGTTGATAAATATGCATGCTTCTGTCAGGATGGTTACACGGGGAAGGCTTGTGAGGATGACATAGACGTCTGTAAAGACGTGGTGTCGAACGTCTCACTGTGTTTTAATGGAGCCACCTGTCTCGACGCCGAGGGATCAAACTTTACATGCAGGTGAGTTGGTCCACATTTAAAGTCTTTTTTTTTATTGCTTTCATGTAACGGGCAGGGCTTAATAAACAGTCGATACTATAATGTCGGGGAGGTGAGCTGGTCCAAGGAAGGTGCTCCCCTGTTAAAATTAACGCCGGTGTTCTATGAAATTGGCTTGTCTGAACACATCTCGTCTCTGAAGAACGGCGCCACAGAATACGTGTGCATTGATACACGGCAGCAGTCCCTCCAGGTTGCTTACAAGTGAATCATTATTTTTAAGTTGCTGACATGCTCTCCCCAGAGCGATGGAGTGTATCTGACTACAAGGTGTACTGTATGTAGTAAGTGTGTGCCGATTTGACACAGCAGCTCCCCGGATGCCTTCCAGTTAATTACATTGTCTAACCTTGTGCTGATGCGCTGCTGCATGCTCAGTGTCGTGATTTCATGGATCCCAGACCACCACCACTCCAGATAGGTGGATGCACCTCGGCGTTTTGATTGATGCACCGGACTGTCTCCTGCCTCCGCACAGCATCCTTTTTGTTTATGGTGTTTACTCTGTTGCAGGCTCATTTGTGTACAGTATATTACACGGAGGCAATATTGTGTATGTTGCACGGATAAATGTGCACACTAAGGACAAACCGTCCCGGAGTCCTGCTGGTCTGAAACATGATGATTGTGCATTTTTCTTCTCTTTTTTTATACGTGATGTTTGATTTGAGTTGTCCTGCTGTTGTACATGATTGAATCAGCTGTGCCCCGCAGAACAGAAGTCAAAATGCCAAAGAGGAATTTTAGCCTGATGGATAGAGTTTGTTAGAATTTACATATATACATAGAAATTACATTTCCTCGATGGTTAGTGAGTTTACAGTCTGGTGGCTGTGGATTGGAAGATCCTTGAAAGTCTGCAGACCTTTTGCCGTTTGGCCTCGGGTAGCTTCTGATGCATGATCAGGCTCATTGCCCATCTGGAAAATATAGAAAACGTAAAGCCAGTGGAGATGACATCTGCAGAATCGAATGCGACGCTCTTTGCTCAAGGTGCAGCTTGTCCTCTGCAAACTTCCAGCTCAACAACACAAAACCATCACCGCTCCTAAAGATCCTCACTTTGTTTACATGTGGTTTATATGCACTGCTGGATAAGCCCATTATTCTTTTTGTTTTATCTTCGCTTTAAATAAGATATCTAATTTCAAGTTTGTGAGGTGTAAATGTACCTTGAGTGTTTTTGTTGTATCATTCGTCATTATACATACAAATACATAGAGGCTATGGACAGAACAACCAGAGCCCTTAGTGTGGGAGCAGTCCTTTGGCAACATCATCTGGTAACCAGTGTTTTCTATGAAATATCATCTGCCAGAGCTCCAAAGTACTTTGTCATGGATCTGTCACTGTTTTATTTGTGGATTTGTTGTTGCATTAATTATGAATATTTAGGCAACGATGTGCAAGTTTGACTAATGCATTGCTATTCCTCTCTTGGAGAGCATCTGGAGGTACAGACTGGAGTTGTGCAGATCTAGTATAGTTCAACAGAAAGTAGGTTACCAGTAGATGCTGTTAAATCATACACATACTTGGCATATTATAAGGATATCATACAGGGACTGAAATGGTGATTTAATAAATAGAAGTAGTAGCTTGAAAAAGTACTAAATGATCAGTTTGAATTGAACCCAGTCTTGAAGATTAAGAAAGAAAAGGTTTGATATTCCAGATTTGTCTGTTTTAAATCATTTATCCTCCCAAATAAGAAGCAACAGCTGACTAGAAAAGCTGTTTGGATAAATAATGAAAACAAGCGGTTTCTCACAGATGCGGCGTGTCAGACCCGCGAGAAGGAAGCGACAGCGCCGTGAGACAGCCCTCGCACTTTGAAAGTATGATGTGTTTTCTTAGCTGTCCACCAGGTTTCATGGGGGATTTCTGCGAAGTGGATGTTAACGAATGTTGCTCAGCTCCCTGCCACAACGGTGCCATTTGCCAAGATCTTATTAATAGCTACGTCTGCCACTGCAGGTCAGGTGAGTCACTCAGACGTCCTGTGAGTTCCTCAATTTGCCTTGAAATGAGGCATCCGATGCGTCCCCCCCCCCTTCCCCTTTGTAACCCTGTTAGAGGAAACCTTTGTGGCTTTTGAGTGAGCTCACTAAGACACCGCATGACAAGACGTGTTTCCAAGTGAACACTTCACTCTGCCCCAGATGAGTAAAGAGTACAGTTTAGCATATGTAAACCATGTTAATACTTCCAGAGTGCCCATATCGGATTGAAATGGGCCACATGAAGTGTCGCTAAAGGTTACCACATCTGCATAGCTGCTGTGCCTCAAAGCCATTCAAAAGTCATCCGCTTCCCTCCGGGGGAAACGTGTGTCGTCGTACAGTAGTGGAAAAAGACGGCGATAAAAGGGACGATGCGGTGCCTGGCTCATTAAAATGTATGTGGCATCCAAGTCTTTAGTGAAAGCCTTTTCTTGTCTTTGTGCGTGTGCGTGTGTGTGTGTGTGTGAACCCAAAAAGAAGCAAATCAATGTAGGAGAATCTGATTGATATTCACTTCAGAGGGTGGAAGTGGGAGAGCCTGGGCTCACCACGGCACTCTGTGGGCTTTTGTTCCTGGCAGGTTGGACAGGCCTTCACTGTGAGGATGACATTAATGAGTGCCTTCCACAGCCCTGCAACCAGGGGATATGCATTCAGAACGATCCGGGCTATGGCTACACCTGTTTCTGTCGTCCTGGATTTGTGGTGAGGCTCCCCACCTTATTCCCCTTCTCCTCCTCTTTTTCTTCTCTCTCTCTCTCTCTTTTATTTTTGAACCTTTACCCTCTTGCACTCTCAACTTTGAGACCTCTCTTGGCACTTTTTCACCGATATGTTAAAATGCATCACCTTTATTTACTATAAACACCACTTTAAATAAACAAGTTACACCCTATAAATGAAAATGTAATATAACACATAAAAATAATTAGAATTTCATTGGTCAGATACTATCTTGCATCACAGGTTTTAACAAAAAAAATCTTATTTTTGTTACATAATCTTACTTAATGTAAACATAATTATTCAAGCCTGCAAACCGTACACCCCGTTTAGCATCTCATCGTGGAGCATCAGGACAGATCTGAAGGCTGTTTACTTTCCGTACACAGGGGAAGAACTGCGAGCGCAACTATGATGATTGCCTGTTGAATCCATGTCCAGAAGCGTTTTCCTGTGTCGACGGCAGCAACGAGGTCAGCTGCCTTCCTCCTGTAACCGATGCTGTTCCCTTGGCGACTGTAGTCAAGAATACCACTGGCGGCTCCACACCTAGGGTGCCAACACTCAATCCGCCAACAGCAGCTGAGCAATCCACAGGTACACAAGCACACTGTGCATGCATGCAAGTACATGCAGTCGGGTTTTTACATTCTGTGCTAGACTTTCTTTTACTCCTCCACATTTATCTGAGCTGGTTCAGAAGATTGTATGTAATAAAATACAAAAGCTTATACAATACATGCTGAAACCGGTGTTATTTCCATTCTTTAGCTTGTAACTCCTTAGAAAACAGCAGGTTTTCACATTTTACATGTTTAAGATGTCTATGAGTTTCACCAAATTTCTCCTCAATGCCTAAAGAGATAAATTGTAAATTATTTAACAAAAAACAAATGCTTTTTTCTGCAGGAGACCTTTTTTTTCCCATCTTTCAAAGCATTCATCATCTCATGAACCCTCAGATTTTATTTGAGGCTGATCCATATTAGTAATGTGATCATTATCATCGTCATATAAACATTTTTGCATCATACTATTACAACACTCTACCTTTGATACTATATTTATGCTACTGCTGTGTAATAGAAATGTGGTATGCTTTGAATGCAGGACTTTTATTTGTAATGTAGTACTGGTACACCATTGTATTGCTACTTTTACTTAAGTGACGGTTCTGAGAACTCCTCTTCCACCGTTGGGTGTTTCTGATATGCAGCAGGATCCTAACGCTCCCTTTAAAGCAGACTTAAATGCAGTTTAGCTCGGTTCCTAATGGTGAACGACATGTGTACAACTTCAAAGGCTGCATACATTTAAGAAGGTTCAAGCTGCCATCAGTTCAAATTAGTTTCTCATTTTTTAAAGTGTACGTGTGTTCAGGATGGTTCCACATACGTTCTTACACGAGGAAATTATTATAAATTATATTTATAGAAGGAAAAATACGGACTTGTGGCTTCTGGAAATGAATATCAATGCTGTTCAGTCAATTCATAGCTCCCATTACTATACTATTACTTCCATTCACATTATGTGGGCAAGAAAGTGACACTAAATTATTTAAACTGACAACATTACACCTAAAAATGAACAGCGAGGATGGGCTCAGGACAAATTACAAAGCTATCCTTCCCTTGTCCTTCCCACCAAACATCTTTTACTGCCCAGTTTTTTGTTTGCCGGTTTCGATTGAGAGGAGATTCACTGAGCTGCTGCTCCAAATGTGGTATGAGCGCCTTAGGAACACATGAGATATCAGCTTTGATTGAGAGATCGGTGTAGTTTGTGCAGCTGTGGTGAAAGAAAATCCTTAAAAAAAAGATAGTTTTGTATTGGCCACTAAAGTGCATTTTATATTTCTATATGAGAACGCTCTTTTGAAAGAGCAGCGAGTCCAATCATTATTTGGGCACTCCATCCTCCGTCACTCAAATGAAGATGCAGAACACAATATGTTTTACATTATGGGTATGGATTCATTCGTCTATGTGGGAGGAGGAATTTGGAGCACCGGGCAGATTGTTGCTCCTTGACAGATGAGGTCTGTCTACCTTTAAAACTGTTCACAGAGCTGTAAAACAGACCTATTGAACACAGACGAGCTTGAACCAATTCAGTGAGACACTCTGAAAATCACTGTGGGCCAAACATAATGGAGTCCCCCGCGCTGCACCTGATCCAGCCTTCATCCAGTGCATATTGCATCGCTTTCAGAGAGGATTGAGACAAACAAACCCAAGGAGCCGCACGCCGAAACATCCCCGTCCTCCTTTACATGTAAGTGCATAATCAAAGTAAATAAGTTTTAAAGTAAGGGGACCCAGAAACTTATGAGTTTATCTAACTAGGTCACCATCTAAATGCATGCAGTGCCCTTGGTGCTGCTTGAAATAGACTCAGACAGTGCTCCTTTAAACCTAAGACTGCTCCACAACCTTTGAAGTACACCAAGTCAATGGGAATTTATACATAAAAGGGCTAATGGGTACACTGACAGTAGGATACCGTTTCTTGTTAACAACTGAAGAACATGTGAATTTGGTCAGAATCTTGATTTTTTTGTTAAACTTTATGAATCTTTGATTAAAAAATGTATTCCGGTCAGTTCAAAACTAGTAGCTTCCAAAAAAGAAACTATATTCCACCGATTGAGATGATTGTGTTCTGGGTTTTTTTCCCCTCCCTTCACTATACATTCAATGCTGAGCTTCACAATATTTGAACTCTACAATATGAGAGCTGATGGGGATCTAGAGAGGACACTGCTGTTGGAGGGAGGCTTACTGCAGCTAAGCCATGATTTGGTTGACTTTCCTTGGAGTGATCACTGCAGTGCAGGTGAAGCCGTTATCTGTTGCCGCCACGTGTAGCAGAAATGAAATGACTTAAGCTCCTCAAAATGAACCTGATGACTAAGAGGTTAGCCGGAGGGTCTTCTCAAACACGCAGCGCCCGTCCTGGGGGGCAGTCACCTCGTTGACCTTCAGTTCAGCACACTGGGGTTCTGTCTAGCAGCGTATATGTTTGTTGATGATCAGCTGGTATTGCATGAGTAGAATGGCTGCGACCATTTCTGATATCATCAGTGACTCAGCGTTGCTGGTGAGTCACGATGACGTCGGCACAATTTGCGTAGTTATGAATATTCATGAGGAAAAAAGGCTCCTCGTGGCGATAAAAGCAGCGTTGCCTGTGTGATTCAAGTGCGTTGGAGGAACTTTATCGGTTATTTTTAAACCCAGACAACAAAGATATAGACAATAGATTTTTTTAAAAGCCGCATTATATTTAGGAGGTATTCCTCTGTGTATGTCAGCCATAGAACTTTCAATATTCTTACATCTTCTTGAATGGAAGGCATTTTCCACTAGTTTTCATACAGTGCAGAATGACCTTCTGCCTTCCCTCAGGGCTCTGAAATTGCACGGGTCCCAAGAATGGGCTTCACCAGTATTTTATCTCTGTCCTGTGACAAGTTCAATCAGTCACTCTATTACCTTACCCAATAAATCAGTGGTGAAACAGGACGTACGCCCTGCCTTTTCTAAAATAAATGGGACATTAAGTCTATATCAATTAAATCTCACCGTCCAAAGTCTATCCTCATATTAATTGATCTTAAGTTCCTATTTCTCCAATCATATTTTTCCAGTGGAATATCGTGTGCTTTAACCCTGCATACAGTCTGCGCTGCAACATTGTGCTCCGGCTTTCCAAGTCACATTAAATATGACAATCCATTTTCTCACATCTTTTATGGACATGTATTAACACTGGCCCTAATTAAATTTGATCTGCCATATTTATATCAAGGAATATTCCCATTGAGGCAACTTTTTTCTTCTCCACTATTGAAACTAGAAAGGCTTTTGAACTGAGTCCAGTATAATGACAAACTCGTCAGTCAGCATTATGTTGGCCCTTTCTTCCTATGATTATAACAGCAGTAAAGAAACTACTGATGCTGCTCAAAACAAGATGTTGGACGTATAAAAACAAGAAGAAGAAGAAGAAGAAGAAGAAGCGGACACATTTGAAATCGTACACATTTGAAACTTGGATTTAGCCAAACGAGATCCTTGAGACATGGATGCAAAATGTGGTGCGAGAATGTAAGGTAGCGGTAGAAACAGGAGACCTTTGAAGGAGAGACCGAAGCTAACTGCTAATGAGGTGAGCTACTGCCTCCTGGCAGCCGCCTCAGTCTGCATCAAAGACTACATCAGACTAAACAAGGCTTTAAAATTAATGAATAGCTTCGTCTCCGAGGGGTAATTTTCCATCATCAGCATTGGCAAACCCCATTGTCAGGAGTGAGGCAGAAGACAGCACAGCATTGTTGCCGCGTGCGTTTATCCTCATTAATTCACAGATCACAGTAGGTCTGCTCCCAATAACTCTCACTTTTTTGTCAGGGGATTTTCCCTCCGGGTATCGGTCATATTGCTCTCCAGAGAAAATGGTGGTATTTAGGTTAGCTTGTATGCCAAACTCCCCGAGGGGCGCGCTGTCAGATCAAAGGGGGTCTAACCTATTAGGACTTGACGCGTAACAAATATTGATAAAGGTCTGACTCGCAGCCGGTCGATTAATCATGGCAACAACTTTTAAAGCAGCTTTGCTGATTTCTCTGGTGTAATGTTGTGTTTTTTTTCTTAACAGACAGGTGCATCCAGGAATGCTTTTTATTTTAACCGGCTCTTCAGTTTGACTTTAATGCAACAAATTGCACTACTTCGTTCAAATGGGAAATATATTGAGCATGAGCAGCCCTAATGCTTGCCTCCAACTGCGGTCTGTGTCAGTCTTTTAAGTAGGTATGTGTCACTGCCCCTAATAAGCTTGCGGGCAGTGGAACTTCTACTAAAATATCCCATAATTGCTCATGGATGATATAAGCCATGTTATTCCACTGTAAAAGGAGGCATATTTAAACTTGTATGAATACGTTCATCCCAGCCAAGACTCCTCTCTCACCTAATATAGTGTGCTCGAAGCTTTTTGGCAAATAAGGCTATTTACAGTTGGCTTGTACAGTGAGCAAACAGGGGAAAATACTGCGATGCTATCAAGGCCCTCAAAGCAGTTTTTTCCACTTAAAAAAAGAATAATTATCTAGTAGTGTAGCTAAACCCAGAGAGGTAAGAGAGAGAGAAAAACATTCTGGTGAGCCAGTTAATGTTAATGATCTCAACCCTCTGTTTATGAATTATAAACAGGATAATCTTTCAAGGTTAATAAAAAAAATTGTGAAAAGGGTGTTTGTTTTTTTTAAAAAAGAGAGATTTTGCCAGGTGTAAAAAAAATAATTTCCAAAACAGGTGAAAACACATGAAGCGTGCAGCGCTACCTCGTGTGATTAAAGGCACTCAAAGTTTTCCTCGAGGTGAGTTTTAATTGTGTTTGTAAAGTACCTGACATTAGTGTCAAGTCTTTCTTTCTTGACCAGAAATGGATTTTAATTGGGGTTAATCTGACGTTGCCTTCACTACAGCATAGCTAAAGTTAGTGTGTTGTAACTCTAGTCATCATTACACTTGACCCCTTATGAGTGGAATGAGTGTTTCTTGACTATTCCTTTGTAAACTACACATGAGGAGACCAGCTGTGATTAGCAATGAGTTGGACTATTACATACATTCTGATCATTGTGTTGAATGTGAACCGTATGTATGTTGTTTGTGTGCGTGCGTGTGTGTGTGTGTGTGTGTGTGTTAGTCGTATCCTCTTTATTCTGTAATTATATGTGATGATGAAGCTAGAATTGGTTTGAGTCCAGCTCATTGTTAATGAATGCAGGAAAAACAAAGGAATTTAGTCTAAATCAGGCAGAGCCACTATAATCGCTGATACTGCGTGACTAAACTGTAGAAACTGTAAGCTATTTTAAGCATTTGGGAACACACAATGAGTTTTACAGACAATGTTGATTGTAAATGTAAGAAAGCTATTCAGAGAATGTTTTAAATTAAGGAGACTGAAGAGGCTCGGGGTCAGTGTGGATGTTTAAGAACATTAACATTGCTTTTCTAAAACATAAATATAAGAGTGTGGGCTGTAAACAAATGAAATACATGTTGTACGGTTGAGAGATCTTTGTTCTGTTAATGTTTTTATCTTGTGGACGTATTTTATGTTTATCATGTCCTGGGTGAGACCAGAGATAATGTTCCTGCCTCAGCTGGAAAATCAAGTTTATTCTATTCAATGCAGGATATGTAAAGTAAAATCACTAAAGTCTGTTTTGTGGTACTCGGGAAGAATAGTTGCTGTAATGCTGTAGCTAATGGGGATGCTAATAAACTAAATGTACCAATAAAGATAAAAAAAAAAATAGGTATGAGTGGGACTCTAAAATATTAGCATGACTTTGCAGATTTAACGATAGCTATAATAACATAATTAGCACTTAGGATACATTTAGATTTTAGCTATTCAAATAAATGTTTATTAATCACATTTATTATATAGGAGTCAGAACCCAGAGGTGAAGCAGATTGAAGTTCTAGCCGGTTCTACCGCACCGGTCTTATTGTTGAAAGAAAGCGGAACATCATGAAACACCACTTTAACATTATTGTATCTGCCATTTTACTCAGGAGACTTTTGCAAGAAACATGTTGGTGCCAAAAACACACGGCGTTCGATACAGCTGCAGCACAAGTTGGCGTTTGCCAGCAGTTGGCGACCTAAACGTTTTTTTGGAAAGGCAGCAAGCATGGATTAAAAACCTGCGGGTCTGTGCTTGGCACCAACACACTGACACCGGAGCAATTTAGAAGCATTTCATAAGGAAACTAGAATGGCAGCCGGAGAGCGCAGCAATGCTGCATTCACGTGCTGCATTCACGTGCTGCATTCACGTGCTCCTCTGATGGTCCCGTTTCCCGTCTTGGGAAGTCCTTCATATTCAGCTTTGAGTGGTAATGCGGTAACAACATGGGGCACAAAGGTGTGTTGTATTTTATTTCATAAACAGCACGTCAGCTGTTTTTGAGTTGTTGTTCCCACTCGAGATGTTTATTTCCCCCGATTATCCTGATTCGTCTTGAATGCAAAACAAATGCCCTATCTTGCAATGTTAATGAAAGTCAAGCATAATGTGTGTACGAACAGACAGACACACCCGACTGAAAGCATGATCTCCTCGGGGGGAGGTACATAGCGGTTGTTTGTATTGACCTAACCTAGTTGTGCTAACTAGTGTTAGCAGATGTGTTTTCTTGTTGGGAATGTGAACGTGATGTGTTTTATTTGGCAGGCAGATGCTGTCTCATCTTCCCGGTGCTGCGTTCCGGCCTGTTTTCACCCCCGATTGAATCGTAGAAGCTTAGAGAAATCTAAATCACCCAGTTTATTTCTGTTTGAGTGATAATCCAGCAGGAAGTCCAACTTTGAAGCCAAGGTGAAGGTCAGAGGATGTAAACTTAATAAGCTCTGTTTATTTATTTAAACTATGACTCTTAACAATGGTGTATTCTCCTATGACTTTTGTGGAACAGCCAATTAAAATGACCTCTCTCTGAAATGACCTGTGATTGGTTAAAGTCCCGTCACGGGTGAGATTTTCTAAAGCTTGAAAACAGGCTTTAGAAAATCTAGTTTTCTCTCAAACCACTTGAATTACAATATGCTGAAAGGTGGTTATGGATTTTTGGCCCAACGACACCAAAAATACACTCTGCTCCAGCTTAGAGATATCTCAAGTACATTCTGTATTTGCTTCTTCAGAATTAATGGCATCCATGGTATCATCCGAGGCAAGAGAGCCGTGGGTTTTTTTTAAAAAACACTGCAACACACTATGTGGTGCTTCACAATCATAACATCTCAGGATTTAACACAGGGATGTTTTCCACATACAAGACGTCAGAGCATGATTATAATGACGCTGTCTTGGCCTGGATTGCCTCGAAAAATGTCAAATCTCAATGGGAGATTGAGGGAAAAAACAACAATAAGAAAGATAACATTTAATGTATTGAAAGAAATGGATTTTTTAATTCACTGCATGTTGTACAGTCATTAATGTGTTTAACATAAAATCATTCATCAGGTAAGACTCACAGCACATCCACATTTCCTCTCTGAGCACTTTCATCCGCCAACAAACTCTTCCAATATGTTTGGAAAGCTCGGGTCATACTTAATAACACCGTACGCACTCACAGCTCAGCTTCCACCTCTGTGAAACAAGACAGCATCAATCGGTCATGGTTGCTGTTGCTTAAATATTTGATTCCAGAAATAATTAAACAGAGCGTATTAACCTTACATGGCCTCATCCGACCTTCCAACATGGTTTGGACCTCAAGGATGGAATTTTTGAATCCTGCAAGTCAAATGTTGGACTTTTTCTGGATTATTAAACAAACAAAAATGAGCTGACTCGCCACAAATGTGATTTAGATTGGTCTAAGTACCGATTGTTTAACTGTCAATAAATAGCATCCAATTCTATAAGGAATAATAATAATGCCTTATTGATTTAAATTGCCAAAAATGTAAAAAGTATTTATACTGTTGTGTATAGTTTTCATTAAATGTACACAAATCCTTTATTGGTATGTGTAGTTTATTAGGATCCCCTTTACAGCAACAAAACAGACTTTAGTGATAATACAAACATTACAACCTGCGTAGAATAGAACAGAGTAGACTGTACTCTCCAGGTGGGGCAGGAACATTATGTTTATAAGTTAAAATCATAACCTTAACAGAACAAAGATCTCTTGACTGTACAGCAGTAATAGTATTCATATCCATGGTGTGCAGCCCACACTCTTACATTTAAGGTTAAAGTCCACATTTGACCATTAATTGCATTTGGGATGAAGAGATCCCTTCTAGATCTTTTTCTTTGAGATTTCTGTAGAGATTCTGTAAACAAAGGTTGTTCTTTATCAGGCTGACCTGCACTTTTCTAAAACATGACACGACCCGAGCCTCTTCACTCTCCTCTTTTAAAACACTCTCTGACGAGCTTTCTCACGTATAACTCAGTTTGTCATCGTTGTGTGTTCCCAATACTTAACATAGCTTACAGTTTCCACAGTTTGGTCTTTGATTAAGAATGAGTCGCTTTGTTTTTACTGCATTAATCAACAACGAGCTTGCACTACTTATCTAGCTCGGAAATGTGAAGCATTGTGGGGGAAAAAACCCACGTCATCATTCTATTTAAATAGCTTGAAATTGCTGTTGTGCAGTGTCATCTCAGCAATCATAACCATCACATTACAGAATAAACACAGACAAGACAATTGAATAAACAGGGAAAAAAATGGTTTAATAGTCTGTTACACTCCAGTGTCCCCAGCTCATTGCAAATCATTGTTCGGTCTGTTTCACTCTAGTATCCAAAAACAGTAATCAAGACATCATTCAGACAGTCGACTTGACCGAGGTTTCAGCTGTTGTTTGGACGAAAACCACGTAATTAAATTACATTTTTCTAGCAGCTAGCAGATTAATGGTTAATAGAGTAGAGCAGACGCTAATGCCAGAATACATTTCTAGCCAAGAGAGAGACATAAGAGCAATGTGACATAACTTTCTAACTCACTAAATACGTATACAAAGTATAATTACAAAGAAGGACGAATGCAGCATCACACTGGTTCCTTCAACAAAAAGATCATCTTCGCAAATTAACATCAATTGTGTGATTTTTTTGCCTAAGTAGAAAGCAAACTTTAAGACTATAAAAAACTATAGCATGGTTTCATAATCACGAGTCCACAGCGAGGCTGTGAAGGCGGACTAGTTGGCATAATGATCTCATTTAGCCACTTAACACACCTTTTTTCAGGGACTTTTAACCTCACAAGGGTTAATTACTTACTTATTTTTTATGGTACAAGACCTTATTTCAGGCATCTTTCCAAAAACTCATTAAAAAAAACTTTACTTTGAGACGAGGGAACCGGAAGTGGGAAAAATGCTAACGGATCTCCATGTTTTAGGACCCGTTCTGCACCAATCTGTTGTCTAAATCACGCTGGTAGTCTTACACTCTTGTGGATTTTCTTTTTTCTTCTTTTTAAGTAAGTTTGAAAAACGAGCTTGGCAAAGGTTTTTTTTTCACCTGCCAAATCTTGTTTTTACCCGTTTTCACAGATGAAAATGAGAAAAATGATCCTCACAAAACTTTTATTTTCACCTGCCAAAACTTTTTCCCTGTTTCAGTTGGGAAAAATCCTTTAGGAACTTTGAAGGATCTGCCTGTCGAAACCTTTTTTTTTTTTTTACCTTGTTTCTAAGACATAAAGACAGGAGAGAAAAACTATTTAGATCAGTCTTGGGAAATCGTCTTGGATTGTGATCTAGTAGTGTGTGCGGCCACATCGTAACAAACCCAAAAAGTCCATGTACAAGTCTCCGTGGCAACAAGCATCTGCCCTGCTGAGCTGTCCTTATCCAGACTCTGAATTTTTAAAGTTTAAAGTTGCTGTATTGTAGCCTGACCTCCCTGTAGAGGAAGCCAATGAAAAGTTAAACCCATCTTTCAGAGATCAATAGAGAATCTCAGCAGAATTGACAATTAAGATGCCCTTTTTTCTCCTATTTCTGCTTATTTCCCAGATTCAAGCTACGTTCAGTACTTTGGGAATTCCTACCTGGAGTTTGATGGTATTGACCTCAGCGCGCTCAACAACATTACTCTGAGATTCCAGACTCAAGTCACCCAGGGAACTATATTTTATGTGGACCAAGGACCCACTAACGGCGATTTCCTTTTTATGAAACTCTTCATTGTGGATGGAATCTTGCAGGTAACAATCCAAGTGAATATAGTATACATGATTATTTGCAGGTGTTGTATTCACTACATTCATCTCCTCATGTTTGGTCATGAAAGTCGATTTCTATGGCTCATTGAGCATGAACATGAAAAAAACATGTCTTTATACTCTGTGTTCCAGTATGCATTCTGCTGTAATGAAGAGGAAGAGGTCACACGGATCAGTACATTAATTCATGTTGATGACGGCGAGGTTCACGTTGTTAATATCAGGTATGTTCTTTCTTATATTCTATTAACCTTTTGAGCCTTAAGTGTGAATGTCCATATTTATGTTGTGGGCAATTCATATTCATGTTTATAGAAAAAGCTGCTGCCACGTGAGTGGAGAATTTCTTCTTTTCTTTGTCAGAATAAATATATTTCTTTAATTTACCAGTTATATTAACAAAGACGTCAATCCAGATGCAGCGTGTTATGTGTCTGCTCAAGGCGAGAATAAATATTTTCTATTGAGAAAAAAGAGGCACATTCACGATAAGCTACTTACAGAAGGTCTTAGTCTTAGTAATATACAAATTTTGTTCAAATAGTGTTTCGCACTTGAGGAGCTATTGACGTGACCTTTTACTAATCCACTCATTTCAAGTGTGGCAGAGAATTTTTTTTAAATATTTTTTTTTTTATAAACGGGCCCGTAACCAATGACAGGGGAAAAATGTATAATTGTCAGGAATCACCAGAAATAGAATTTAGATGTCATTACAATGGAGCAAATGGGCTTACATTTTAAAGAACTAAAGCAACCGTCAGAATGTGCCTATTAAAATGCATTAGTGATCACTGACCAGGTTTTATTGGCTGTTCTAAAGTCTTCATTTGCAGTTTTTCATTACGAAAAGATTAACAAGCAAGAGCCAAGCACAAAATCAATGTTTAAATGATTTAAAGTGAGGCTGTGGCCCCTTTAGTTATATTGTTCCGGAGCCCATGTGCAATCCCGCTGCCAGCCCTCTCCATTATGTTCTGACATGAGAAAGATGTGGTTCAGTTTCACGTCACAAAGTTTATTATGTATGAGCTGGGACCCGAAACAAAGTGGCTTATGTTCAACTCATATCAAATCAGTTTGCTTTGCATTTGAGCGGCAAGTATAGAGACTTCGTTCAATATTGCAATCTTTTTTTTCTTTTCTTTTTAGCAGAAGTCTGTTTGGGCAATTTGTAAAACAATGTTCTGATTTACAAGCTTGAGAGACTGAGAGTGAATGTATTAGGGTTCTCTGAATAGATGAACACAGATACAAGTTAGTGAAGGTGATTATGAACATACTGTGCCAGAGGTGAGCAAAATGAAACAAAGGTTGCCTCATGTTTCTTGGCAGAAAGCTGCTCTGCCCTAAATATGCAAGTGCAGCTAGAAAGGCCTATCAGGCTTAAGAGGCTCCACCCCTGTTTTTTTTTTTCTGCTGTAAAAATACAACGGCAGGATGAATCAATCATAATGTTCCGTACCAACCCCTTGGAGACATTGCAAGAAAGAGAGCTGTCATAACTAGAGGGTTGGGAGTGTGGAAAAAAAATGGTTCCTGGTGTCACAAAGCAAATTCTTTGTAATTGTCTGATGGCCGAGTCCGTCCATCTTTGTCTGATTTGACCCAGAGCTACAACGCCACGGCCATCCTCGACATCGCCCGCCTAACTCATTATAGACTTTTAATATATCTTCCCGTCAAAGACGCTTTTCAATATGTTAAATAGGAACCCAGTGGGGCTGACTTCTCAAGGACAGTGAGCACAGTGCCCTCTGGCTGCTGGCCAGGCCGCTCTGGCAGACTGCTTCTAAATTAACCGCTTCTCCATGCCGGCTCTAGAGGAAGGACTTATGCAGCTCGGAGTTAGTGCCCCGAGTGTTTAGCCGGCGTATGCAACAGCCTGCAAGGTGCAGGCTTAACAAATCAGACTAGATTGCTTGGTGGAGCTCCTAACTTCCACTTCGGGGAAGCTGCAGATGGTTAGCACACAATCTGCACTTAGGTAATTATCTGCTCTCCCCTGTTGTTTCCAAGTGGAGAATTGTTTTTTAAGAAATCTATGAATGGCTTCGGGGTCCAGACTAGTTGTGTGAAGGAGTGCAGGATGCCCAGAGACACAAATAAATGGAGGTCGGCAGTCGCAGCTCAGACGAGGCGGATCAATTAATGTACCAACGGAGTAAACAAAAACAATGTCACACATTAAATCTCAGAGGTTTGTGTTTCACTCTTCTGCTCAAACGACTGTTATTTAATAGGACTTAATTCCATGTTATGTACAAGAGGACGTTGTTGGTCTCTTTACCAGAGGTTCACCTCGTTTGTCCTGTTGAATTTGAGTCTTAGTGTTGCTACAAAGTTGTGCTTCTCTTCTTATTAAGGCCACATATGTCATATTGTCTCAGCATCAAATGTATCTTAGTACAGCTACGTAGCCTTTGCTTGCTATTTGTTTGACATGAAGTGTTTGTGCTCTTTTACAGGCAGCACCTGACGCCTTGTGAGGCGGAGCTCACTCTTTCTGGACATGAGAAAATCAAAAGTGCAGCAAGTAATTACTGGTGGGGACACAGCACAATGAGAACAAACCACATATTCACAGGAGGTCTGCCACAACGATATCTGCCCAATCAGGTAACTTCCTACTGTTTCTCAACCGCCTAAAGAAATAACAAGCTTCTCAAAGAGCATATGCTTAAAGATCTGCTTATATTTCATATCATAATAAAAAAAAACTCTAAACGATGGGAAAGTACTGCAAACAACAATAACTAGTCCAAATATGTTCCCCCCCCCTAGAGAGCGAAACCTTTCCACAACTATACTGGCTGCATTGAAATCATTGAAATGAATGAACTGAGGAGCTTTTACACATCTGATGCCGTCGCCAGCAGCAACACAGACCGATGCAGGTAAAGTCAAAAGAAATAATCATTTCACACATCCGATGCCATCGCCAGTAGCAACGCCGTACAAAGAAAGAGCAGCGGCTTCGTCATTATCTCCTCTTTTGATATAATTTTCACATTTGATGTTTTTTTATTAGCAAAAAGATGGTTTTTATTCTGCCTTGGCCCACACAAGAAAAATCTACGTTAACACACTTGGGTGTTAGTAGTTTGAGAGTTGACTAATTAAGTTTGAGCCCCAGTAGTCACATATTGCTTTATCTGATGCAGTTGTGAAAATCAGACAAATTACATAAACAGTCAGGTTTTCCTCTCCGCCTGGGATTGAGGTAAAAAATGACAGCACTTTACATTTACCTCTAATTTCAAATTAAAAAAACAAATATCTGTCATTCTAAATTTGATTTTTGCCCAATTAAACAACTAGAACTTTTGCCAAATTCTACAGGTATACTCTGGATGCCATCGAAGCCTCCACACCAAGTTCTTCAGATTGGACGACTCAATCAGCAGCGAACACAACAACAACAACAACAGCAGCAGCAGCAGCACCAGCTCCCACACAAACACCAGCACGTCCTCTGCATGAACCTCAAGTGTGCCGCGGCGATCTTTGCCGCAACGGAGGAACATGTCGTCTGCCGCAGCCGTCTGCTGGAGCTCTGCCTTCCTGTCACTGCCCGCTTCATTTTACTGGAACTTTCTGTGAGAAAGGTAGGCTCGGACACTTATTAGTATTTGCTGACAGAGTTTTTATACGTGATTCTTTCCCATGAAATGTGTTGCCACGGTGTGTATAGAGCCTCACCTAAATACACGGGTACATGAATCCCTTATACACTGCAACATGACGAGATTAAAGATGTCATCCTCATACACACACATACCCTTGACACACATGATAGTTACAGGTGTGTTTAAATGAGCATGTCCAGGCCTGGATCTGCGACCTGCAGCGTGAAGAATGGGTTGAAAGGGTGCCTGCTTTTACTGCATGTGAGAATATATAATATATAATATATATATACACACACACAAGCATTAAAACAGCTCAAAAACCCACTGTGCTGTGACCTCCACAGCGGTATCATGAAGAGCCAGCCAACAAATTATGTTGCTTAATATGCTGAGCCTCTTTGGCTAATAGGTTTCACTATGAGGGAGAATGGAGTGAGTTGCATTAGGAATTTTGAGCGATGTGAATTATTCAGGATATGATTAATGAAATGAAAGATCCATATAAGCAGCTTGAACCGCCGCCGTGGGTCCACGTTCACCTCCAACGCTCATTGAGAACGGGAACGCGACCTTGCAGCACTTGCTTAACATTCAGCTACGTGATGTTAGCGGAGCTGGGATATTCCTGTTGGATGGACGTCACCCCTCGGTTCTCACCCCCGGTCGCCACCAAAAAATATTGGATTTGCACCGTCCCCTCTGACACTAATACTAAAGAGACCGCCCGGACTAAACTCACATACTAAGGAGTTTTTCCTTTGCAGATTTCTCTCCTGTGCCCTCCTGATGTAGCAGCTGACGTCCCTCTCTGCCCCGCTCGCCGTGGGCGATCCGCTCTGACAGCCTGTTCTGCTGCTGCACTCGTTCTCCGTCGGTGACAGCAGCAGTGAAATGAATTGTTTGTGTGCTTGATAAGACGAGCTGAGCTGATGTTAGATGTGGTGCGGTGATACATGTGTTCCCGATGGTGCAAGGCGAGCTACAGCGTGCGATACCAATAATATAGATTACACATGTTGATATGTTAAACCAACGGGGATATGTGCGTTTACCTGTCTCGCTGAGTCATTATCATGTCTTGACTGGTTGCTAATTCCCTCCACTGAACAGCAAGTTGTAGTTTAGCATTCGCTACTAGACACGACAAGCCACGTCAACACGTCTTTGGGTCTATACTTATATATGTAAGAATGTTTGAGGGTGGTGTCTTTTTTTTTAGCTTTTCCAAAACCAAAAACACATAAGCAAAAGTGTAATGAACGGATCTAATCTGCAATCACTAGCATGTCTGGCTCGAAAACAAATTGTTTCTTTCCAGGCTGAAGGGGTCACATCCAGATGGTAGCCCACAGATTGGGATGCTCTCGCGAGATGGTTGAGGTTACGCATCGGCCTTGAATTATTAGGGTTAGGATAGGTCGTTGGCAGCGGGTCTAGTGAGAGTTATTGCAAGTCTTTTTGCACTCTGTGGGTTTCCATCTGGCCAAAGAGCATTTCACTCCTAACTGGTCTAATTTGTGGGTTCACGGGTTACGTTGTAAAAAATATATATATATATATATTTTTGTAGTATTTACAGAATACAGAGTGATTGTATCTTTCTCTACAGCTCATAGAACGTGCAATGCTCATCGTCATGGCGTTGGAATATTGAGATCATAGCTACAAATACGTTCTGTACATTTGAGGTCTGAGGAATATGGTACGATGATGAAAACTGGATTGGTCTTCATGTTTACAACCCCTGAATGCGATTTAGGCAGATGGCATATTTACAGAATACATGGAAATGTGACAGAAATGCCGCTGGAGGCTAATGGTGACATTCCTTAACATGGCTCGAGCAGCTTGTGTGCAACCGATGCCCTTATTTGACACGTCTGCCACGCGTTCTTAAAAAAAAAATGCTAATTTACAGGTGTTCAAGTCATCCAGTGGAATGTGATTTGTCTCTGCGGGCACTGCAACAAAAAAAAAAGTGATGCTATTTTAAGGAGTCCCGTTTGTTTTCCCGTGGGAGACGGCTACGTGCTGCTTACATGACATGTGAGATGCTGCTTTGCTCAGCCCATTATTAAGGATGCTTTGGCCAACTTCTAAACAGCCAGTAGAGAATAAAGAATACGAATCATTCTTTGATTCATTCACTCATTTATTCCTCAGTATTGTACCTCATTACGTTGTTATAGTATGTAATAATACAATACATACTCACCACCATACCTGTAATTATTTTTAACTGTTTTCTTATGAATCTTAAAATCATTTCATGACTATAAAGTAAGTCCGCTCTTATCCTTTTACTTGCCTCACTCGTAAAGGTTTCCTTTAAATATCGGCAGCGGGCTTTTAGAGTACATTCTGCTGAGTTTAAGTATTTTTTCCTCCTCCTCAAAAGCAGTTCAGTCTCTCAAGTTAACAAAGTGCAATGTCATACGAGTCCTGTGCTTACAACACTAGTTCTGATAGCAGGCAGACGCCGTCCAGAGGCTGTTTACATGCTGACAAAGTCTGTGAATGTGTATCGCCACAGCGACTTTGCCTGGTGACGTCGCCCTCACATCTTATTGAATTAAGAAGAGACATAAGAGATGAATAAAGCCCCCGCTCCCAGTTAATTATAGATGCATCATCCCACATGGTGAATAATGATGTGGACTTGTTTGTGTCCTCGATGAGATGCTGACATGTCACACTGTGTGTATCTAAGAGACATATCGGGATGCACACGAGTCCCTGCAGCCTCTTATATTTTCCTTCAAGAGGAGCTAATCTGCTACTGATGTAATTAATGGTAGTCGTACGTGTAACTAAAATATGGCCTAATGGTTGATCATGTGTCTTGATAAGTAATGAACAACATAGACTTATAGGGGCAAGATGTGTCAATGTATGCAATATATTTAAGAGGAAAATATGACCTATATATATATTATTCGTATTAAATAGAATGTACTACATAAATATACGGTATATAATAATTATTTGGGTGAGAACTTTTTATTTTGCTAGTTTTTTTGGGCAGCAGCAAATATGACAAACTTGTTGTTGCTTAATGCTCGACATGTTAACCACTTATCTGTAACTCTGTCTGCAGTTTGGTGCTGATCGCTACTGTGGGAAATCAGAGCTTTTTCACAGCAAATAGCTGCCTGCTTTTGAGGAAAACGACGCCTGTTATGGTGAAGGCCGGACACCTTTCACATTTTATAGATCCAAAAAATAAGTGTTGAATATCAACTACAGCGAATGCAGGACTCTTTTAAATACAATATTTCTAAATTTGGGAAAACGACTTCTTCTTCTTCTTCTTCTTCTTCTTCTTCTTCTTCTTCTTCTTCTTCTCCTTCTTCCTCCTGACTGTTCATGTCACCAGCGGGTCCTATATTCACTCGTCACTGCTGGATGAGACTTCTACTGGGATCGGTTATATTAACGTTTCCATGCACAGCAAAGCTATTAACTCCCCTTTGTTGCTAAAATGTGAGATGTCATACTGTAAAACGTATTACTGGGACAGATTTACACGCTTTTTTCAGGCACTATTACACACAGAGTGATTGCACATTTCCATTATATAACCACATCTGCTGAATCACTACAATTATATACTGTAGTTCTTTTTAAAAATATATATTATGTAGCTTTCAGACTGCTCAGTCAGATCTTCCTGGTATCTCATGTGCAGTAAATAAGAAGTTTGACGTGTGTGAGCTGTTTGGATTCTGGGGCTGCACCCCTCGTGGTCTCCAGTAATCCAGGCCAGTACCCGGTGCTTGAGTGACTATTTGATATCAAGTAGCCGAGCATAAGACAGGTCATCAGGGCGTGTCGGAGTTTTAAGCGATGATAAATTGTCCCTCCAAAGAAGACACAGCGGGTCACGGACCTTGCCAAAGACATTCTGTCAAGTATGTAAGCATTCAATTGAAAGCTAAGTGATCACAAAATTAGTTGAGAGGTAAATGGCTGCGAGGTATGGAAGTTGGCAAAAAAAAAAAGGAAAAAAAAAAGGAAAGCGGTGAAGCAGGAAATTATTCAGACTGTCTGTATTGATCGTGACCTCCTTTTACGGCTCATTACCTTATGTTCTTTCTTCTCCTGTTTGAAGCTCTGATGTTGGCCAGAGGAGTAATAAAACAAAAGTAAAGAGCACAGTTTTGTCCCATTTATATTCTTTTAAGCAACTTTTACCAAACCACGACATCAATCCAAATAAGACCATGCACTCGCTTTTTCTTTTCTTTTTTTTTTCTGATTTATATTTTGGTGTGATTTATTTAAAAATCTGGCTTCTTGATATTTTTACCTCAACCTTCTTCAATCTAATCGATTGAAGAAGGTTGAGGTAAAATGCCAGGAATAACCCCACACTCAAAAAAACCCCAACATAAATACACTTGTATTCGTGTATGTAATTCAATATCCAACAGGAAGATGACTACAGGAGGTATTTAATTGACTTTGATTACATTTGATGTGTGTCATTTTATGAAATTATAAAGCAAACAAATAAAGATATGAATGCCTGTTGTTGCAGGTAATGTTTTCCATAGATCAAGACCAGAAATAACAGGAGAAATAACACCTCATTTATTTAAAAGCAATCAGAAAAGACCGTTTTATGGCCGTGAGCATTCTTTCTGCTTTTATGTCTGACGTTAATGGAACCTGATGAGGGGTTGTCGGCGTTCTGTTTGCCAACACACTGCCAGCTCTCTTCCGCCGTTATTGCTGGTGCCTTTAAAATGAGCCAGCTCATTCAGCCTTACTCAGGATTGCCAGCAAACATTACAGGATGGATGAATTACTTTCCGTCCATGAAAAACGCTCAACCACAAAAGAAGCTTTTGAGTTTTCTTTTCTCTTTGTAATTTGAGGCATCGGCCTACATGTCTCCTCCACTTAACTCTTTGCACAACTTTGAAGCGTCAAACGCTCCGATTTGCCAAAAAAAAAAAAAGGGTGAAAGTCAGAAAGTGTCAGAGCACACATGAGAAGATAACTGGATTGTGACCATTTGAGAAATGGTAGGACCAGAAATCCTTCTCGGGTGTTGGTTTGGCGACCGATCATTAAACTGGACCAAGTCTGTGCCTGACTGGCCCTCCAGGCCCTCAGCAGTCCTTATTGTCAAACCCGGCTGATATTTTTCACATGGCGGCTCCTTTTCTCACCTCGTTAAGGCCATTTCCAGGATAAGCTGTTGACATGAATGACTGATATCCAGGAATTGCGTTACCCTTGTTTCCGTGAATAGAACCGATTGGTCGGTAGCCAGCGATGTGTGACTCACACATGCAGCAGTCCAACAATGAAACACCGAGGAGAGCAGCAGACACATCGCCTCTAATCGCTCACCGCTAAATAGTCGCTCACATTGCATGGCAGAAAAATGAACACTAAAGCGAGCGTTCCTTTTCTTGATCTCGAAGCCACACATTATGACGGTGTGCAAATTTGAGTTTGCACAAAAGCCAGAAAACAATGATTGATATTGAAAATGTCTCCTAAATCAACCTTTAACAGCCAGAATCGCGTTACTTTGACACTGATTGAACATGTTTGTCTCCAACATTGAAACCTGAACGCCACTGCTTACTGTATCTTAGATCTCTATCAATTCCTCAGTATTCTTTATATTGCTTTGCTTTTACTTCCCTTTCTACAGGCTGTCACTCATTCAGTCTGCCTCAGAAATCCATTTGATCCGACATCAAAGCCCCAACTGAAGTGAACACAGGAGTCATGAGAGGATATTCATATTTCTGTTAGAATAAAAAAAAAAAAAAAGAAAGAAAGCTCTTTGGAACCCTAAGACATGCTGTTTAAAATAACGAGTTCTCAGCTGAGGATAAACTGCCGTTTTCCCTTCCGAGCCGGACTCTGAAGGTAGAATCCCTGAGCTGAGGCCAGGGTGGCCTACTTTGAATCGACTGGCGTGCACCTGAACAGTAAGCCGTGCACCAGGTGTACAGTGTCCTTTGTGTAAAAGCCAGCAGATCATCACTGGCTTGCGGAGTTGATGACCTGAGCGGGTATCTCCTCCACCTCTCCTTAAAGTCGTACTCCTTTTTCATCCAGTGGGAAATAAGTGACAGGGCCCTGCTGACTCCACTATCAGTGCTGCGAAGGCACACACACGTCGGCCAATTCCTGCCGGCCCGTTGACTAACAAAAGCACCGCTGGGCATCGTTTTTTACTAGATATGCCATTCTTCATTTAGATACAAGCGGAATCGTGTTCATAATTCCAAGTACAAATGTGTTTTCTAAGGAATATTAGTATTCCTTAGAGCAACTGCATTTAAATGCATTTCATCTATTTGTATTTCCTTTTTTTTTCCTTTGCAGATACCACAGTATATATCCCCTCGTTCGATGGCACGTCGTATTTGAAGCTGCTACCTCTTTCATCGCTTCTCCAGCCTTCTGGTGCCAGTAATAATCTCCCTGCTACTGTCAAGGACGCCACAGTTATTCTCTATTTGACAGTGAAAACCAGATCTACGCAGGGCACCATCCTCTACAGTGAGTACGCTCTCTTTTTGAAGCAAACACTGTGACAATGAGTAGAGATAAAGGTTAGGAAACATGCACATCCTTCACATCCTCCTTCGATCAACACCTTTTCATACAGGCTTTTTCCCTACATGTGTCCTTGTGAGTGCACACGGGTTCATATGTAGTCCAGAATGAAAAGCATAATTTGTTATTATCGCGGTTTAATTGACGTATGTATGTATTTTATGACATATGTTGCTGCTGGGTTTTTTGATTTTGTTCAAACTAATCAAGATTTATCTAATCTAAATCCTGTCTGGAGAACAAAAATCTTGCTGCTAATTTAACATTCATGCAATTTATTAAAAATAATCTGATTAAACCTTTAATAAAACCATAACCCAGGTATTCATGTGAATATGGACACGTTGGGAATGCTCCATGATCCTATACTAATGGACGAAGGAAGACACTCCTTTAATGTATTTAAAGGGATGGTTCAACATTTTGGCAGATACATTTCAGAGTAAGTATAATTATAGACAAAAGTAGTGTTATCATCTCAACTCTAGGCACGATAAATCATTTCAGAAACTACAAACTATTTTATATATAATATTTTTATATCAATTTAATATCTTCAAAATCGTCAAACTATTATACAACAGAACAATGTGTCATATTGAGGTATTTTCAGTGCAGCTGCAGTAGAATATAAATATCATTTCAGTTGTGGTGTAAGTTTCTCAAAATAGAAGGGCCAGTCTATACTGCATAATGCATAATGTCTAGACATGCTATATAAGTCAGAAAATCTCGCCCTCATGTTACAGTCCTGCTTGTTATCATTATTATTGTGGTCAACCTGCTTCGGTCAGCAGCCTATAATAATATTAAAAATAGAATGCTGTTCTAGCGAGATGGATGCTTGGCAACAGTTAATGGCACAATAGAGAGAGAAAGCTCTGAATGAAATCCAAATTACTCAAAGTTCAGTAACATGTTCACAAAGTAGAGGACGATTACACAAAGGATGAGTAGAAGACTGGAGCTGCCTGTGGTGTCTCTTTAAACGTTTTCTTATAAAGCACATGTACTAATCAATCCCCAAATATTAATATTTTAAAAAAAAATCACTGGACTGATAGAAAGAAGCCGCCTGGGGACACGACACATGAGTCATCTATTGTTGCAGTGCATTTTGGGATACAAAGATACCTTGATTCCAAGGCTACCAGAGAAAAGCAAAGAAGCCCTTGGACACTTTTTTTCCCCCCGAGTGGTTGACCAGTTCTCCTACCACTTAAGCTTCACCTGGGTCACTTTATTTGGTAGAGGACCTTCATGATGCAATTTATAAAAAAAAAGGCTTTCGATCACAACTAAATGTAATATGAGAAAAGGGGAAGCGGATTGTGCTTTGGTGAAGGACAAACGGATGGCCTGGCCCTTTGTGGACAGCTGCTGTTTTGTTGTTTGGTGGCTGATGATCTGAGCTATAACCTAAAAGCGAACAAAGGGATCCTCATAAGAAGGCCAGAGCTCGTCTGTCACACGGGGACCGAGGATTGGGCTGACCCCTTACATCAACCGTGAGCTCCACATTGTGTTCCTTTTGTTCCAGCACCTGCACACACACACACACACAAACACACTCTCTTTTGTTCCAGAAGGAGATTTGAGTAGGTAGACCCGACGGCCGCTCAGTACAACCTCTTTAACAATGGAGCATTGTTTTGTGAGCACCGGTAGTTTTTTAGGGCTTGAGAGAGCTGAGCAATGAGAACTTTGTTCCATTCCTCCAGCTTTGTTAGTATTATCCATCCGCATGTAGCCGTACATTAAGCACCAGCCCACTTAGAGGTGAAGCCACTACATGAATGCCTGGAGCTGCAGGTCCTCTAATGACTCCAGAAAGCACGTGTCTCGGCGGACCTGCGATCGCACCCTCCTCGCTCTAAAAACTGCAGCCACCTTGATTTTGCGAGGCTATCGCCGTGACACCGCGGCAAGTCAGGCGCGAGTCCCACAGAACCGTAACCGCCGTGCATTGTGTGGCGATCACGGATGATTTATTCCACACAAACCGGGGGCGCAGACATCACAACATTCATCTTGCTGGTGTAACCTCAGGCGACCCCGTTCCTGGGACATTGTCCACTTTGTGGCCTCTCATTTACGTTTACAGACCTACTAAACATCGGGATGCACCACAGGGCTCATCTGCTCTGCATTTCCTGCCTCCAATAATAGTGTTTGATGGTGAGCAGGAAGCTGAAATCCAAACTGGCATATTTTCTGATGCTAGAGAAGCAAAAGCTAGAAAAAAAACAAAACAAAAATCATTTTTTTTTTGCTATATATATGAAGCCTGCATTCCTCGGAGTAATAATGGCTTGACTTTTCTCTGTTTCCTCTGACATTGGCCTCCCATGATGGCTGCTGTGTGCCTAAGTGTCCCACCAAAGACTTAAATCTTTGTATTTAAAGAGCTATTAATTAGCAGGCTCTCTGAACCTAATAGGGCTCTAAATTAGTGCATTATAGAAGGTTGGTGCACTTGAAAGGTCAGTCAGCTAAGTCTTAAATACACATAGGCAGAGGTGCTTCCAGATTTAAGGCAAACGCTATCCTGTCTGACGCAGGCGCCTAATTAGAGGGAAGTGACATGTTTCCAATTAGATGTAGGAATTGTCCGATATACGTGTAAATTTATAATATTTCAAGCATTTTCTCCTTTTATTACATCCATATATCACTAATAATATGATAATAGTTATATATCATAACTGTGCCGTGTGTAGGTGTGTTTGCACACACTGTTCATCATTTAGTGCTGAATTTAATGGTTTAAAGTTTAGATGACATTCTTTAGGAAACTGTGAAATGATGGGTTTGAGAACGGAGCAAGCAAAGCCGAGCTTTTCAAACCCTGTACTGAATTAATATTGCAGTAATAATGCATACGTGTATTGAGAGTAAATAAAAGCAATCAGTGGGACATTTATCAGTAATCAGTGGGGCGGCTGGCGTAGAGCAGGGTCGTCTTCTTATTGTATGATCGGTGGTTCGATCCCCGGCTCCTCCGGTCCACATGCCGAAGTGCCCTTGGGCAAGACACTGAACAGCGAATTGGGACAGAAGGCTGTGCCATAGATGTGTGAATGCGGGTGAATGTGTTAGTTGAGATCCTGATGGGCAGATGGCCCCTTACATGGCAGCCTCTGCATCTGTGTGTGTGTGTGTGTGTGTGTGTGTGTGTGTGTGTGTGTGTGTATGGCTGTTGACATGTAAAGTGCTCTGAAGACTAGAAAGATGATCTATACACGCAGGTTAAAAGTTGATTTTGGAGCTTCACATGGGTAGAAACATTCCACTGAAGGTGAGATGAAGAGCATCTCGGTGGAACCAGCTAGAGGACGTTCACAAGTTTGCCTGAAGTTAGTTATCAGATGTGATTTCTTTCAAGTGAATTAGATTTCGCTTGGTGTGGAGCTAGCTCCGCCGCTCCACCTCCAGCCTGTCTTATTAGTTCCCTCAGCCACCCGTTATCTGGCCCCGTTGATCTTATGTCACCGCTTGTCTTCACACATTTACTCTGTAGTTTCATTAGAAACAACAGGACTTCATATTTGATTCAATGTTAAATCTAAAGTACATTATAATCCATTGCCGTATTTACACTATTTCAGTCCCGCAGAAGCACACGGAAGCCAGAGAGCAGAGTGTGAGCCTCGTCACGGAGAGAGCTGAATGTTCAGAAAGCATACATAGAGGGCACCGCGTCTTTTATCAAGTAAAGCTTCCTGGCTCATGGTGCACCATCTTTTTTTTTTTTTCACATCAGAGGAAACTGAAAAGAAAACTCCAGAGATCAAACAGACAAAGTTAATCAGAAGAGAACCAAAAGACATGCATTGAGATGCAGGGAATCTCTTCGGCAGACCTGCTCCTCATTCACCGCTCCCCCCTTTTTACACCCTCTCCCCGAAGCAAACACGCAAGTCTCCCCCCGGACGTCAATTGTCAGACGGAGGAGAGAAATACGAGGAGGTGGGCAGAGAGAGGGAGGGAGAGAGAGCAGGTGATAGGCACTGACAAAAGGACGAACGCTCTGTTAGGCTCGGTGCAGAGTAACAGGGCCATGGGGACGGCGGGGAACAATATCCTACAGAAGAAAAATGGCAAAATAAAAGATGGGGCAACATTGACATCTATAGTAAATAAATAATATGTGTCAACAAATGAGTTATGGCTCTAAATGGGAACGGCGGCTTTGAAAAGGTGACAAAGGCTCATTGTTGCAGAAGGAAGTTGCATCTGTGGCTTTTGTTCTTCTTTGCTGCTGCATTCATTAACTCTCTACTGAATCTGTAGTTTAGCCATAATAATGATGGATGATTCTGTGCGAAGAATAATTATGATTTTCATGTCATTTATCCACACACACATGCTTTGCTATTTGCAATAAAATATCAGACAGTTTGAGGCTGTTTTTCTTGTCAGTTATATAAAAACAATAAACACATTGGAAGACATTTAACACAACAAATATACAGATAAGATAAAAATAATAGTTCACACCTGTCGGAAGATATTTCTATCTCACCCACCATTTAAGGAGACTTATTTGCTGCCGCTCCGTTCCTACCAGCATCACAACATCACAGCAACTCGGAGAGACCTGCCGTCTGCTTGAGTCATAATCCATCTTTGTGAAAATAAGCAACAGATCAAAGAATTAAGCGTCACCTGTCAAGTTACATTTCTAATTGTGCCACGTCTCAGCCGTAAAAACTGTCACTGACTTATATTTTTGCAGTATAACAACACATTTGATGCATCTTTCCGTTATATATCAAGCTTTTTCTGAAAAAGCTCTCCTCCACATCTGCAGAAAATTGCTTTAAAGAATTTCAAAAGAGGGGAGTCAAGGTTCGGATATAAAAGCTGTGTTTCTTTGAATATGCAGGAATCACTAGATGTCCTCATTTCATGCCACAAACTGAACATTTGCTTGCAAGAGGACAACATATAAAAAAAAAATATGTAGCCCCTCCTCCTTCCATCACAAGGCTGAATACATGGTTTAGAAAATATGACAAATTACTTTTTACCTAGTGGAAGCATGCAAAGATTTAGAGGAATGCAAAAAAAAAAGCAATTACATCTCCAACCAACAAGGTTTCCACAGCACAAATACGTGAAAGAAAAATGCAGGTATTACTCAGCAGTTGCAACTTCATTGTGATCCTCAGACAGGACACTAGAATGTTTACTCTCTATATTCTCCTGAGCTCTGCCAACACACTCTGCCAAAGATATTGCATCAGAACATTTAGTGAGGATGTTGTGCAGGACTGCATCATACCGAGAGGTGTTTCTAATATTCTGACCCAGTTGTGTGTTTAAATAGTGAGGACTACGCTTAGAAACACCTCTCAGTATAATGTAGTCCAGTACAACACCATCTTCAAGTGACCTCAGTAATAAACAAATACATGAATTAACGCATTTCCAACAAAAACTGAATATTATGAGCTTTGCAAAGGTAGAATGTATGACAAGTCAGTGTATTTTAGGTGCCTTGGATTATGCAGAAGTACATTTAATTCCAAGGGAAGTAAAACAATATTAAAAGTGTACATACATGCAGACGTAGTAACTGGGAAACAATTGAGCGATGTTACGCTGAGAACTCGAGCAGGAAGAAGCATTAAAAACTAAAAGAAGCTGTGTCAGCAGCTTCTACTAACCCTGACCAGTACCAGATAACCTCAGAGTCCTGGTGTCCTCGTAATGACATGCATGCCAGCGATGTTCTGTGGAGCACGACCACACGACATACTGTAAGGTTACATTTTATAATCAGTTCTGAAATGAACAGGAAGCAAATCTCTTTCTTGTTATAGAATAGAGGCGGCCAGAGTCTGACCACTGTCTTCCAACAAGAGAGAAACCACTCAAACATGCTTCATCCTCAATGACAAGAACACTCTTGCGTAATGTTTTTATAATAAAGCACTTTTAGTAATGTTAACATGAAAATGTTACGCAGCTTTTCATCCCAGAGAAACTGTTTCATACTTCGAGGTTTCACCCTAATAACAAGTGTCTTTGTGTTCTTGTTCAGTAGCAGGGACATGTTTGACATCCACGTTTATGTCTTAAAGGGACAGTAATATGTACAACTAAGTGTCAGAACTTCACTTAAAATTCTTTATAGACCTAAAAGTATTTTGACAGAAGGAACCAAATGCTGCAGGCAAAAAAAAGAAAGAAAAAAAAGAAAATTATATTTTTACTTCACATCTTTCCCACTTCCGCTGCCTTCTTTGTCCTTGCTGCTGCTCCGGAACAAGCATGAGGAAACGGTGGATTACCGGAACAAGATATTCCTCCTTCGGTCCATTCGGCAACAGCGGTAAGTAATATGGCACTGTTAAGTGCATCCCCGTTGAGTCGCATGACAGGGAAGACCTCCAAGTCGGCTTAGGAAATGCATTATCAGAGTGCAACATATTAAGCTAAGCACAGCCTCCCTCCGACAAAGAGATGGGGGATTTTCTGGATGCCCTTCTTAACCCTGGAGGAATTGTTCCGAGCTTTCATATCAGTTGCAATGCAGCCTTGAAACAACAAGCACAGCTTCCGCGCCATTTTCCCGTGGTGTCCAAATCCCCCACCCTCGCCATGGCTTCATGAGAGACGGCACACACATTTGCAAAGCTGTCTCTGCAACTCACACACCTCCGCCCAAGTCCGAGTCCTGGATCAATTATCATTGCTGAATCCAAGGGTTCAATGCTAGAAAACACTGAAACGCTTTTAGAGTCTTTAAGAAGGCAGGATTCCTGTTCTGACCTCTGCCCTGCAACCATGTCTTCCCTGACAGTGGCACAAGATTGGCAAGCTCTCCCTCTTATCTCTGTCTCCCTTACGGAGCTGCATTCTTATGTTGCCTGCCCTCTTCTCATGTCTTCTTAGACCGCGGTGTGGGACTGCTGTGCACCCTCCCTCCATCTCTCTCACGAAGACCCTCGTAGCCTGTGTGGGAGGATTAATGCTGCCGCTGTCTGTCGCTCCCCCGCTGCACAGAGACTGTGCTATCTGTGATATAATGCGCTGCAGTCTGAGAAGTGGCATATCTAATTATGGCCGGCCTGTCTCACAACATATACTAGCTGCAAAACAGAAACAGTTTCCGGCCTTCACAAATAAGGTGAGGTCATACGCCTGTTTTCACCACCGAGACCACCACCATTCTGGGCTCGGAGAGACCCAACATGTTGACTTTCACGCGGTGAAGCCGTTTTTCCGGGGCACTCTTTCCCAGCCAGAGAATCGACAAGGTGGGAATGAGATGCAGGGCTTTTGCCGGCATGTTTTTCTTGGCGCTGTGTGACTGTGATGCTAATGGTTTTAAGCAAAGAAAAGGCATGCACCTCCTCGGATGCGTAGCGGTGGCTCTAGCATCGGTTTCAAGCTGTGATTGAACCTGCAACTCCTCTACTACACAGACAGCCAGCTGTCACTCGCACAGTGAGAAGATGGTCTGACATGGCTGACAAGGCTTTGAAGGACTGTTTTGATGATGTGGGAAGTTTTTAGTGATGCCCATGGGGAGGACATTTATAGTCTCACTCACTGTATAATGGACTGTATCAACTTCTGTATGGAGAGTGCTGTACCCACCAGGACTGTTTTTCCAACAGTAAAACCTGGATTACTTCCGACATAAATGCTCCCCTTGAGGAAAAGAAGAGGGCAATAAGGTCAGGCTGTAAGGAGGAGCTGGAGAATGTGCAAAGGGATCTGAGGAGAAGGAGGATCAGGGGGAAGGGGGGGGGGGGAGAGCTACAGGAGAAAGATGGAGGATCAGTTTCAGCAGCAATCTCTGGCTCTTGAAACCATCTCTGGCTGCAAGGATCCCCAGTCTGTGGGAGATCAACGGTGGGTAAATAATCTAAAATTATACTTCAGTAGATTGAGATCGGTTGGCTGCCCCTCCCCCTGTAGCCCTGCTAAAAACCCCAGTGTCTGTTCCCCCTCTTTATTGTATATTGGATCCTGGATTACATCACCAAGCGACCGCAGTATTTGAGGATACAGGACTGGAAGTTGAGTGTGGTCCTCTACGGCACAGGGGTCCTGCAGGGAACAGTTCTGGATCCCTTCCTTTTCACCCTCTACACTGCAGACTACACACACAACTAACTAACTGTCACTTGAAAAGGCTCTCTGACGTCTCTGTAATTGCCGAACTCATCACAGAAGGGACAGCAGGGAATACAGAGAACTGAGCCAGGACTTGCAAAAATGAACCACCTCCAGTTCAATCTAGGGAAAAACTCCCTAGTGCTGGTGGTGGACTTGTCTTAGCACTCTTCTCCTGTACCAGTGAACATCTGGGGAACGGACATTGAGATACCTGGATTCACCTGAAAGAGAAACTGGTCAGACAACTGAAATGCAGACAGAGCAGACAATCTTCTGAGGAGACTCTGGTCTTTTGAAGCACAGGGAGCACTCCTGACTCTGTGGTGGTATCAGCCCTCTTCTATGGAGTGGTCTGCTGGGGCAGCAGCATCTCAACTGCTGACAGGGAGGAAGGAACTAATTGGACTGGTTAAGGAGGCCAGCTCTGTCCTGGGGTGACCCCTTGATCCAGTGATGGTGGTGGGAGAAAGGAGAATGATGGCTAAGCTAACATCCACGATGAAGAAAACCAGTCCCGCCCCATGCAGGACACTTTGACAGCTCTGGGCAGCTCCATAGGTTACAGAGATACCGCTAGCCGTTCCTTCCTGCAGCTGTCAGACTGCACAATGAACGCTGCTCCCAACAGGCCCCACATACAATAACTGACAAATCACTCATTCATACTTTTATTGACTCGTTCCTTCATGTGCAATAACAATACCAATGTACACCACAATATCAATATTGTGTGCTATACCGATATGCTACGCAATTTCAACAAGATTACAACCCAAGCAGCAACGGGTGACCCTTCTCTGGGTGGTCAGGTGGGATTAGACCTATCCATCATTCATGGTGGAAGGAACTTCTATTCAATGGATGGCCTCTTGCTTGTTACCTTTCACCTAACTCACAGATCAGAGTAAGCACATCCCCCTGCTGGATGTCTATGTAAGTTGATAGAAATTGATCGTCCCCTCTTGGACCGCCCATATTTAAAGATACACGCCTCAGCCATGATGGCTAGTTAAAACCTTCTTCTTCTGTCTGACGGAGCTGATGGCCGGTAGCCCCAGGCAACATGATGGCTGTGTGGTTCTCAGAGATGATTTGGCCCCGTTGTATTCTACTGTGTCACAAGCAGACAGAGGTAGCTCCTCGCAGCTTGGATTCTGACCAGATTGCCGCATCAGGGACTCTCCGACCCTGAGGTCCAAAGTGTGCTTTGTGATCCATTATTTTAGTTTCCACGGGTGTTATGAGGGAAGAGGAACATTGTGTTTTCTTTCTTGCAGATTATATTAGAACAGACTCTGCAAGAGCGATCTCTTCTTGTTTTGAGGGTAATCTTGAACGAGTCATTTGCTATAAGCCGTTACAGGGAAGTTTGCAGTGGAAAGTTCCTCTGTACCTCAGTAAGAATTTATGGTTCTCCGGACCCTTTCAAATGAGCTCTTCAAGACCCTCGGGTACATTTCTCTCTGGTTATTGTCTTCTCACTTGGCTAAGGGTGACTGACCATTTGGGCCATCCTAGCTGGATGCTTTAATTAAAAAGTGTTGCATACAGACTGAACCTCTCTGAGGCCATTTTGATTTTATCATGGCTCGGGCAGTTCAGCGTTAGGAATTGTTCTTACAGGGAGGAGGCCTTGCACTTTTTTTTCTCCTCGTGTCTATTGATATATTATGTGGAGTGTCCAACAATGTGAACTATGTTCGTGGTAAACTCCCGTCTATCAAACACATACCTTTTGACTCTGCAATGGAATTTGTCGGCTGCCAGGAATCCTCCCTTGGGTTTGATTGATTGATTTATTGATCATAAGTGTGGCCTTGTGGTCAACACACTGACATTTAACAGGTTCTATAAGCTGGGTAGGTCTAGGTTCCTCTCACTCCTCCCTGCTCATGTGAGTAAAATTTAGCATCTTTTGTTTGCGATTGAGTGGAACAGGTGGAATGGGATTTACCCTGAGCATAATTCCTTACCAGTACTCTCATGTCTAACTATTTCCTCTTTCTTATCGTTCTCCATCATCTTTTGTTGAATAACTTGAAATTCCTTTCACACACAGAGGGGACTAATGTTCTGTTTTCAGAATCCTGAGAGTTAAGCCTGCGAGTAATTTCATTTCAAGTATTGTAGCCGACATAATGTATTGAATACGGAAAAAGCAACTTAAATCTTAAACACACTTTCTTACTATTTCAGCCCAGGAGCAGAATTTTGGGGATCAGTTCCTTCATGTGTTCCTCCAGGATGGAAACCCTGTGGCCGACCTTGGGTGTGGTGGAAGCCATGTGTTGAATGCTGCTGCAGACCAGACCATCAATAATAACAGATGGATGCCCATCACAATCCGGTATGATTCATTTCTCCTCATTCCTAATATTATATTGGCATAAATACTGTCTTAGAACTAACCCTTTTATTGTTAGCACTTTTGAACATGATGTTGTTGTCATTAAATGGTAAATGGTAAATGGCCTCATTTATATAGCGCTTTTTGTCCAAAGCGCTTTACAGTAATGACTGACATTCACCCATTCATACACACATTCACACACTGACGGCGGAGTCAACCACGCAGGGCGACAGCCAGCTCGTCAGGAGCAATTGGGGTGAGGTGTCTTGCTCAGGGACACCAGGCACTCAGCTAGGAGGAGCCGGGGATCGAGCTGGGGATCGAGCCGGCAATCTTGCGGTTACCAGCCAACCCGCTCTACCTCCTGAGCTAAACCTCCCCTCATTACACATAATTTGTGAAAAAAATAGTTTCGTTTTCACAAATCAGGATGTCTTTGTGTAGGATGTGCATAATTTCCAAGTGTAAATCAAGTATTTGTCCCTGTCAGAAAGGGTTTAGGGCTGATGATATCAATCAAACATTGTAAACTCCTCCTGTCGGTCTGATAAAGCTCCCCTGATTTATATGGCTGATTGCTGTACCATACAAATCAAATCACACAAAAACCATGACATTTTGCAAAAGATTCTGTGTTCATAACTCGTTTTCATGAAAATGTAAAATATACATGGCCTACAGTAAACGTATACACATACAGTGTCTAATATGGGCCCAAAACCATTAGCCCATAACAATTTTGGAGGAAATGAATTCAGTATAATGTAAACATTACAAAAAGAGAGTACTCTCCTTGTCTTGAATCATAGGAGCCATTCAGGTCTTACATGACCCAAGTGGGGCTACTGAAAATATCCTCTAGACCAAACAATCAGTTCCAAACGGATGAAGCCTCGTGAATGTGTGACACAATTCAGGGCAACAATATTTCCAAGGAAAGACAACCTTTATAGAGATGATCATGAATTTGATATAGTGGCGATTCTGTGAAGTAACTGTTTCACACATAATGATTTCAGTTAAATTCATGTGGTGTTTAATTCACCTTAAAACCCACGCACATTAAAACCAGGTGTGTGCACGTGATACGAGCTCACAGAACAGCGTCCTCGATTGGAGGGCCGTCCTCTGGAGGGCGCCGTTCAGCTCCAGCTGCACAAATCATGGATGTATAAAGAGTATAGAACGAGAAAATAGAGTGAGCACATTTTAAAGCTTAGGACATAATGATTTGGGCTATAAGAACATATTTAAATACACTGTACAAATACTACAACAACTATGATCTAAAATATAAACATAAAATATATTCACTAGACTAATCAAATGACACTGTTGCTGTCCAGTTACTGGAACAATTATGTCACATGCTCCAAATCACCCAGTATATTACATTCAGCATCATGCCTGTCCAGATCACTGGAGACCTTGTAGTCCTTCATTTTGTCACACAGAGATTGCAAAGCTGTTCATTTGAATTTCATTTACATCCACCACTTCAATTATTATATATTCATATAGAGTAACATTTAAAAGAGTTTTAACAAGTAAAAACAAGGGAATATAAATACATTAATATAAATCAAATCAAAGGTTTAGGTTACATTAGAATTAAGTTGATTCTTGTATGAAATGCTGCGTTCATAATAATTTTATATTTTGCTTTTCAAGCAATAAAAATTATATTGTATTTCCAAAACGAATCTGTACAACCAGCGATAGAGATGATGAACAACATGATCCAAACATGCAGCATAACATAGAAAGAAAGAACCCAGTATGTAAATGCATGGAGCTGCAGGAACATGGTGTACAGTGCATGAATTCGCATAGCAGTAACTCAGCCTGAGTACCACGGCTGTAGCTTAGTTCGACAATGTAATAATGAAAAACAATTACCTCTGCCAACTTCTCACACGTGTTACTAGTACATTTCCTCCCCGGGTGAAATGATTTCTTTCGAGCCACGAGCAGCAAATGCTGCTTCTCTTTTGGATTATCGGGGAGAAACAGTTGACTCCTTAGCATTTGGGAACAGATTTCGGGACCAAAATGTTGAACCTGATCCACATGCATTTGCACTACTTGCCTGTCTCATCCAAATATGTCTGATCACAATGCTTCCCCATGCACAGCTGATCTTCTGTCTCCATACACAGGCTTACAGCTCAGGCACCGTGGGGCAGAGCGAGCCAGTGGGAGAAATGAGAGGGGGGCCTGCTGCTGAGCTCTGCCTCTATTTATTCTTGATCGCTTCAGCAATTTTATTCATATGCAAATGAGAGCATGACATCATCTAGTCTTGTTTGAGCAGTGAATACCTTCTTTCCTTTGGATGATGGTTGGCAGAACTCACTGCAGCTGCTTCGACCGTCAGCATCTATGCAGCGTAGGGCAGCGGTTGTATTTAACTGTAAATAATCCAAGCTACATTGACCAAAAGGGGAAAATGCAAATGTGACTGGTGTCGCTACAACACAGACTCTAAAGCCTCTTTTTTTTTCAAAATGTTCCTTTTGTAGAGCAGGATTGCACTAAAATGATCACAACAAGCTGTCTTTGACTTGTTACATACTGGGTAGACCTTTCGACTGCATTTGGCTGCAGTCTGTGCAGAAAAACACGGGTTTGGTTTGAAGGAAGTTCGACAGTTTATATTTATTCAGACGCAGCTTTTCTAAATGGAATGGTGCTAAGGTGCATCGTGTTTTCCAGTAAAATAGAAATATTCAATTTCATATTTTTACAATTAAATCTGCAACCCACATGTTGTTGTACTCTCCATTATAGAGAGTGAAGTTAGTAGACCAAAGGCCACTTCTGAAATGCCCCGTGCTGCTATATAATTCCACAAAGGGCAGCATGCAGGGGAAGGCTGTGTCATTTTTCATTTGGGGAGGACATGTTTGTTGTTGCCTAGGTTGTTTTTTATGTCCCTTTGGGAAAGTTTGAGAGTGGCAGACTTTGAATGCTCCCCCAGTCATTTGCGAGGGTGTGTACATTTATTGGTTGGATCCCATTGTGCTTAGCATTCACTGCTGGATGATATTCATTCTCACACAGTCAACAATCAAAGGCGATGACACACAGCGTTCTGTGACACGACGTTCGATGCTTGGTCACAGGTGAACACGGGCCGACCCGGGCAGATGTCATTATTCAAATGTGCTGCTTTAATTATTGTCTCCTGTACGGCTCTGACTGACTTGGAATGGTCTTTTTTTTTTATTAATGACAGAGCATGTTCATGATGATAACTTTGTGTTGAAAATGCAGTACATCTGCTAATTTCTCAAACTTTTCTGAACTTCTTTGTTTGATGCCTTTCAAATGCTTGATGACAGAAAGTAAAGGCACTAAAACATACCTTGCCTATATAATTATGGCAATTGCATTGCGTATTGTTGAATGTCTTTTTATAATTCAGACATAAATTGCTTAATACCTGATTTATGTGATACATTTGAAATGATAGTTTTCAAACATATATTGGCAGTGTTGGAATAACTTTTATGACTAATAATGCATCATATTTAAATTGTTCTATTTTGTGTCTGAATCTGCATCGTTCCTCTCAAAGTTTTCCTCTGAAGGAGAAGTTCACATTAAGTAGTAGGCGATACAGCTGAGTTGCATATTTTCTTTCACGATTGCTTTGGGGGGCCTTTAATTCAGGGTATAATGAGTTAGAATAGTACCACATAATTAAATATTTTTCATCATAATCAGTATGATAGCATCATAATAAATCTATAACTGTTTGGGGGGCTTTTAGTTGGCGGTCCAGGTTGCCTTGCTTGTCGAATGGCAAAGTCAGCTGTTTTTTTCCTCGTGAACCTGACTGAAGGCTGAGAGCAGCCGTGAAGTTGGGGTGTGACGGAACGATGTCATGGTAGTCGTATCGCTCTGTGCCCGATGAATGCAAGCAGGTACACCACAGGCCGGGCATTTGGCACTTTCTGAACACGTATTTTATTAGTTTAATTTACATAAAGCTGCCAGAACCCAAAATGTTCTGAGTTTTATTCGCTTAAGCTCAAGCCCTGAAAACACTGGATCCTAAAATTCATATAAATGCAACTCGATAGCGACTTTTGTGTGACCCTCGTCTTTGAAATGTAAGACCGGCTTTAAAAAGCTCCTCCAGAACCACAGGAGACGTCACACAAATGCTTTTTACAGGCTGAGTGTCACTCCTTGTGACAAGGATGCTGATGTTCTCGTGTAAAACTGCTGTCCCTCCTTAAGCCACCCTACATCCATGTGTATAAATCAGCTTATTATGTAGAAGTACGCAATTCTGATAAAAGCATCACAGGTTTTCTAGCCCCTTCCCACAGTGGGATCTGTCGCCTTAAATGTTTGTTAGCAATGTTTTTCCATTGGTTACACATGTTCAAATGACCCCGGCTGACCTGCCTCACGTCTCAAATCTCTTCAACTTGTATCTTCTTGCTTTAAAAGCTAACGTCCACGGACAACACAGGACGGCACATCTCAAATATTGAAACCAGGGAGTCGTGGGTCACACAAAAAAAAAAACGCTGTTGCTTTTCCCTCTAAAATATGTTTAAACATGACCGTATTATTTAAAATTCTAATTCACTGATGATTGACTATTATTTTGATGGAAAAGTATTCAAGTGGATGTGAATTGTTGCCTAGCAACGATTGCTGTAAGAGGAGGCAAACAGACGGGTGCTGTGAGAAGAAATGTTTCAAAGTAGTCGCAGATTTCAGAGCGTCTGACTTCTGTGAATGAACGTCACAGAAATGTAAGGAGATCGGCGCTTTCAGTTCACATTGCGTTCAGGAGAGAAGCAACCGTTGCCCAATAACATGTTTACTAGTGATGAAGACTGCTCTTTCATGACCATCCCTCTACTCTGGCATTTTGGCACACATATAGCATGTGTATGATTCTAGGTAAAATAATGGCCGCTGTAATTAGATGTTCATTTGAGTAATGGGCAAAGTAATCCTTTTGCAATTTGGAAAAGTAATTAGTAACCATTGATTACTTTTTTTTCTGAACTAGACAATAACAGTGGACAGAGCACATCCTTTTCCCGCTTTCCCACTGGAGGTTAATCACCGGAAGATTAATGAGGAAACAACATTAATTTTGCGGAAGTGCTACGCCATAACGTGCAAATATAATGAAAAGGGAGTTCTTCATATCGAGCGTTTTTTTTTAATCCACATCCTCTGGACACAATGCCAAAGCGTGAGTCGTCGTGTGTTTATCAATCACGTTGCATTCGGCGTTGTATCGACAAGTAGTCCCATGAAAGATTCATCGAAGAGGCAACCAGCAGCCCTGCCTGCTCACTTGGGATTTCTTTTGTGCAGCCACAATGCCAAGAGCCCCGCTGCGTGCTGTCTAATTGTATTTCTGGAGATATAATGATAGAACACAGGCTACCCAAATTAATTGAGGCTTGCCAGTCACAGCACAAATTATGCAGCAAATGCTGCAGTGCTGCGTGTGAGAAAGTCACTGCACCAGAAGCCGGAGCAGGCGTTACAGCCGATGCAGGTGTAGATTATGGTCTGTCACGGAGGCTTGTTGCACTTAAGGAAAAGCCAACAAACAGATCCCTCCTGACATCGTGTGCAGCCGGTTCTCTTGTGTGATAATAATCCATATGCTTGTCTCTCTTCTGCAGTCATATCTGGTGTATAGCTTTGCTGTATATTGCATGAAGAAGATCAGAAGTAACAGGTGGCGCTCATGTTTCTTATACATGTAATCCAGGTGACCCATTTACATGCTATAGGCTCAGGTAGAAAACACGGCTGAGCATAAATTGTAGAGCTAATAGACTCTTGACTGGATTACTAAATTACTCGCAAATCATAAATTCATCACTGATGCGTCCCACGTTATCATTTACTTTTTTTTTTTTGTAGGAATCTGAAATACCATTAGAATAATAAGCCATTAAAAAGGGGGGGGGGAAATAGCATCTTGCCCATCAGACGGTGAAAACTGTTACAAGGGCACCAGCACAGTGCACGATGTTTTACTGCCATCTGTTGCCAATACTTTTAGATGCTTTATGCAATGGTAATATTTTAGTGATGAGCCTCCCTCATTATTCATTTTCTGCAGGGGGACTATGAAGGAGGCACGTTCAAATAGGATAGTAAAGACACACACACACACACACACACACACACACACACCCATCAGGTTTAACAGATACCTCTGTGTAAAGGTGCAGTGCTGAAAGTATTTGCGAGGTCCCCGAACATTGCAGGTGATATTTCAGTGGTTGATCCTCAGGAAAGTTGCAGGCGCACTGAATTAGTCACACACCAGACACGGTCTCCATGAAGATGTTAGAGATGACGAATCACTTATGATTAGAGCATTAGCCAGATGAAGAAATGCATAAATGATGATTGAGTAAGTAAAAAATGATCACAGCCATATTGTGGTTGGGTTTTTTTTATGTGTGTGTTTGCGTAAAATGAAATATTCATATGTGTTTTTGTTTGTTTACCCCAAGTTGGGGAATTGGCTGCTGTCGGTCCTGTGAGACCCCGACACTGAATGGTGAACAGGGAGCCCGATAAGAAATTACATAGTGTTTCATCTCTGCGTTAGACAAAAACCCCGGCCTCTTTTTCATAATCACTCCTGTTTGTTTGTGTAATATCATCCGTTATGGTTTTGTGTTTGTATATCTGTATGTGATGTGTATTGTATTGGTGGTGATGATGATGATGATGATGGGCCGTGGGGCTTCTTCCTAGCTATCTAGCTACTAGATCAAGTAAAGCAGTCATAGTCATCTTTATAAATAGTCATCTTTGCCTCAGAGCGAGACCGATGTAAATCAGCCCGGTGGAGCATTCAATGTGCTCACGAGAGCTCATCAAGTAACATCATCCTGTTTGCTTAGTAAGCATGCTCCCCGCGTCTCACGGGACCGCTCTTTGCAGCATTAGCAGGCCAAACAAAAAGCTTCTGTAGTAAGCACCAAAATACGCCTCGAATGCCCTCAGCGAGAGGGAGTGTAAGGATCGTGTTTGTGATGGTTCCTACCTCGCTGTAACGGTCCATACACGGAGCCTCGGGTTGCAATATCGCATCGTCTCTGACTTCTGAATGGGATGTTGTTGTGTTCTTGTGTCAGCTGGGCAACCTAGTGTTCTGAAATCACTCGGAAACATGATGTGTGTGTGTCCATACAGTAGCTGTAATTATTCCTACCTGAGGTTGCGTGGGTGTGATTGCTTCAGGGAGGCGTCCTGGAAGACTGTCTCAAATTAGCATGAGGCCGATCGCCCTGATTGTCTCCATCTGGCCATGAGAGCGGACATTTTGGATTTTCCATCAACAATGGAGCAGATAGGAGAAAAGACTGGAGCATTAACAACCCTATGCATCATGTAGATGAGTCCGGATGGTGTCGACGCCAACGTGAACAACCTTTTACATCATGTACGGCCCCGATGAGGAGGCTGCTATTGTGTATCGCCGGTACGAAGCCAATGATGAATTGGAGAGAGGCAATCACTTGACTTTGCCAAAGCTGTATATGACACAAGTAGACCAGCTACTTAACATTATGGCTGCAGCATTAATGACTAGTGCAATTGTATATTTCCCCGGAGAGACACAGAGGGTCAAATGATAGAATTGTCTCCCCACTCATTAGCTTTATAATGTATATCTCGTTTGTGCCCTGGTTTTTACCATCAATTAATCCTGAATGACATAATGAGCACTTTCACTCATGATAATGTTGTGCAGGCTGATGTCCTCAGTATTAATGGTACTGTTGTTATTGTTGTTGTGCTGTATTGGAAAAGGTAAAGCATATCACAGCGCTCCGACTGGTTAACCCAGTCTATGTGAGTGTATTATTGAATTTTATATCTGCTGGGGAGCACGACAACTTAAAGGATGTCGCCGCAGCGCCGAGCAGAAACTTTGTTTGCGGACTTCCTCTTTGAATCCAGCTGTGGAAGCCGTGGTGTGTTTTTGTTGTCTCTCCCTCCTGGGTTTTGAGGCTGTGGCGTGGGATACAAACGCACCATTGCCTCCATCCCTCTCCACCAGTGCGTAACGTTTCTCAGACGCCAGTGTGTGATGTATACATAGTCATCCATTTTTATAGTATAGTCTCGATGGTCACATTAGCAGCTCCACTGCTGTGACTGTCTGTCTCCCCATCAGTATATTATTCAGGCTTTGCTGAATTTATTGTGAGTACCAGATATTATAAACCCTCTGCCCTCTCACTCTCTCTCAACAGATACAATCTGCCCGTCGGCAAACAAGGAGGGTCGTGTGTGATTGAAATAGCGGTAGATAATGGCACAGCTCGCCGCGTGGAGGAGGACGTGTTGCATCCCGTGTCAGAGGTAAACCCGACCTGCTTGCACTCAAATCAACCCCTTTGTCACGACCGCTTTCTTCAAATTGTGTTGCTAACCCCCTGATCGTGGGATCGGTGGAGCCTTCCTGTCACAGAACGGTTTACTTTACACATATTAACATGTTAATTAAAATAGTCATCATGTGTGACAAACGCAAATGTCTGGTGTTTCTACCTATTCCAGGATTTCACACAATATTCACTTATATTATGGTCTAATTTTTGTGTAATCAGGTGGATTTGACCAACTAATGCGATCTATTTAGTTACTTCTAGTGGATGTGGAGACAGGAAACAGCCCTGCAGGTAGAAGTGCTACTTCAGGTACCCGTGAGACATGAAATATTCCTGGAAATAACAAAAGAAAGCGGAGAGAAAGCATCCAGGAACTTGGGCTTGAGTAATAGATTGATGAGTTTGAAGGCTTATCGGTTGTCGGTAGAATTCACAGCATCGCTACGATATAATGAGGGAGTTTCATCCTTCATCGTGGAGATCGAAGGGGAGACTGGGAGAATACAGCCTTGGTGTGCACATATCTGATAAGACACCACAGCACCCTGCCGGATGTTCCAGTTTGGCAAAAGATGGACAACACTGTGATATTTTCCTGGAGCGCTGCTTTGGCATCCCATAACCCCCTTTTTCTATTGGATGCATTATTTTTTTTTGGTCTCAAAGAGGCCTAAAGCTCATTATTTATCAGCCTTTAGATCCAGCACATGTATTACTTACACCGCGTACTAGAATGTATCAGTAACACCGAGTATTTCGGGCTTTCATTAGAAAGTTTCTGATTTCAGATTTTACACATTAAACATTTAAACTTTGGCTTTGTTCTGTAGAAACATGTTGTGTATGTTCCTCAAAGAGAGGCATTTTTCTTATTTATTGTTAGCGATACTCATGTGTATCATCACTACTGTCAAAGAATAGGATACTGTAAATAGAGGTGAGCTATAGAAGGGATTTCCTTTAGTCACATATAGGACTATAAGAGGAGATTAAGAGCATGTTATCACAGCCAGCCCAGCACTCTATTTTTAAGTAACATTTGCTTTATGAATGAATAAACAGGAGCTCCCATTAAACACATGTGCACCTGTTACCTTATTCACCAAGATGATCACACAAATAATAACCTTAATGGCAGATGTAAGAAGCAAGTTTTCACTTGTTAATCACATGCTGCTCTTTTACACCGGCTCATTAATTTGATTAACGGCACCTATATTTGTTATTAAATTAATATTTTTTTGTGTTTTTCACTTTCAAAGACGCAGAGAGGGGCTCAACCTTCCCACAGGCTCCACATGCCTCCCTCCTCTGCCGTGTGATTTATGGCCTCCTAATTTGAGATGCCAAGATATTTCTTTTTTTTTTTTTTCGTTTTTTTGTTAATAACACACTCATTATTACCCAAGTGTCTTTGCTAAATTATAATGCACATTGGTTGCTAGTTGACTTTTATATAATACTAATGTATTACAATGATTGATGATTTGAAGTCATTCTGAATGAATGGATTTTTATTTTTTATTTATTTATTTATTTTTCCCTTGTTTTTTTTCTTGTTTCCAGTGATCTTTGCTACTAACCTGCACCTACTTTCACAGTGTAATCAGCCCTCCATACATGGCCCGGCTGCAGACCACAGAGAGTTCATGAAGTCAGACATGTCACTTTCCAATCAGGATTGCTGAATCCAACATATAGCTATGAAAAAGAGAGTTTTAAAATTGTAATATTTTTCATCATAAATCTCATAAAAAGCCAGTGCAAGAGGTCAAAACCTGGAGTATGCGAACATATTGGCTCACTTGCTTTGAAGGTCTTATTGCTACATGTTTTCCGTGTTCATATAACAAGCTTTTAGTGCATTGACCATATGTTAGTGTGACACAATGACTCATGTAAACTGGCATCTCATGTGCATAATAACACTTTTTAGAAATATGATAATGGAACGGAGGCAACACTCGCCTTCAAATAGAACTCAGAATTCAGCACTCGTGAGTCCTGGAGTCCACTTATGAAGTCATGAATATTACATCAGTGCATCTTTTAAATGGACCCCTCTCATAAACATGGTAAACACACTTGAAGGCACCATAAAGTCTTTCCGTATCAGCCCTTCACCATCACGCAGCTCCGCTGGTTCATAGCTGGTAAACTTCTCCGGCCGCAGCTGCGTGTTTTATTTGAATCTCCAACTTTGTTAGGTAGTTTTAGGGCTTCTTAACTTGGCAGTGGCTTTACATACATGTTGCTACAGACTTCTGTCCTCCATCTCTTTTTATGGGCTTTCAGATACGCAGCCGTTATGTCATTTAAAGCTTGCATTAATTCCAGCAAACTGAATGATTATGTGGTCTGACACCTCGCCGTCCCTCCACTGAACACCTCCACTGCAGCTGTGCAACACCTTTCCTCAATGCTCAGATTAAAATAACCACTGATATCAAATTGAAAACATCAAGCCTCAGTGTTCACAGTGCCGTTAAAAACGTCTTTGCTGTATATGATTTTATTTTATGTTGGATATCATCAGCTATATAGACATAGAATCCCATAACAACACAGTCATGTCTGTTAGAGCTTTTTAAATACATGACATGAAACACGTACATATTTATGATAATATTATTAAAGAATTAGTTTAATGAGATATATTCTGATATATTTACTCCATAAAACTCTTCACACATGAAACAGAAAACGTTGACTCGGGGGAGTTTTATTTTCGAAATCCACTGTCAGGGTTGCAACATTTTTGTGAGAATATGTGATCCAGTTGTGATAAATGTTGATTTGTCTTTCATAAATGAATCATTATGCATGCTGTGAGTCGGGACGTGTTATGTAAACCTTCTAAGTACTATTCAATATTCATATAAAACATCCGGAGGTCACCACTCTGAATGAAATGTATGTCGTTTATGGCTGATAGGAGACTGGCTTATGCTACATACTTAGTTTTTGTGCACAGCTTTGGTAGCCGACACAATTATCCCTTACTTGCTAAATTGACCGTTATGGTACGAGAAGCTGCAAGTTCACAGAATTTATCTACATTAATTCTACCCAATTACCTAGCGCATCAAAGATAGCTCGCAGCACTTTTTTTTTTTTACATATTTTACTTCTCTGTCATTGTATCAGGATGTGTGTTATCATATGAAGTCAGCAGGACTGAAAAAAGAAGTGATTTTTAATTCCAGCTTCTTGTCTAGGTCATGGTAAAAACCGCTTTAAGCTGGAGAGTAACAGAAGCTGATAGTGTTAATCTTTCTTGTTGATCTTAATATATACTAAGGTCCCGTTAATGTAATAATAATGTTAATATATTCACACACGCTGATATTGAGAGCCTGTTTTTAGCCGCACTGCTCGCGCTTGGAGGGGACATATATTGTATGATTTAGTAAGATCTTCTAAACGATATCACCGATCACTGGCCTTCCACCATTCTTTACTTTTTTTTTTTTTTTTTCTGCAGGGAACCTTTGGACCCATATTTCTCGGCGATGTTTCGTCCCACTGGGAGATGCATGACAGGAGTGCAAAGGGAGCGAGGAGATTCATTGGATGTATCAGGGAACTTCAGGTCAACTCAAAGGAGATTTACCTGGTGGGTGAGGCGGCGAGAGGGCGAAACATCAAGAATTGTGACCCGCCCGTATGCCAACACCTTCCCTGTCGGAACGGAGGAACTTGTGTCAGGTACTAGGTCACCTTTTACACTGATGAATAATTACTAGACTGCTGTTTGAACTTGAAGGCCGTCGAGAAGATAAAACACAGTTTGCTTTTTCCTTCTGTAATAATATGCATGAAATAAATGAGGTGAACTGCAGCTAAAACAAAGTGTATGCAATGAACAAAAAAGCTTATATCATACACAAAACTGCAGTATGAATGACAGAGCATCATTATAATCAGCACATCTCCTCATTAGACCTGCTGTTACCTCATGCCCATGTGACTGAGAATGCAGCAGGATTGTCAGAGCGTGTTTCCGTGAGACGGATATATATTCCAGTATAAATTGTTTTCCCAATCTCTGACTCATGACTGGAGCTGTGGCTGTGCAATGTGAACTTTGAGCACACACTCACCCAGACAGCCGGCTCGTGAAATGACAGTTTTTGGCAACAGCTCCTCTCCCCAGCACCAAGGGTTTGTTAATGCAGAACTGTAATCACCTTTATCTTATCTCCATTGGACTGATTTCAACGTAGGCCTACTCTAGGCTAACTGTGCACCGTGAAGTATTGGACTGGGACTCAGCAGAAAATCTGTATATATTCATCGTTAATTGCATAAAATGGTGAAATTTGAATACAGATAAGGAACCATCTTGCCAAAATGTCCTACAGCAGTTACTTATATAACATGAAAGAAATTACCCTCAGAAGTTGGTGGCACACAAAAATGAAGCTAAAATTAATGAAAGTTAGCAAATGATCCAACACTTTCACCTTAAGTAGCCAAAATAAATCTGTCGTTTCACCTCAAAATCACTTGATGGCATGTTTTAAATTAGCTTTTTCTACGATATTGTACAGTATAGTGCCCTCTACTGGAATCAATAGGTAATACTCTCATCCAATCACGGAAAATTCCTAAAGCCAGCCAATCAGGAATACATGCTGCCCCATGATTATAAGAGCCATAGAGTCCAGTAGACGTGCTAAAACAATTTAGCGTTTTTTAATTACATTGATATTACACAGAAATATGTAATACTGCATGGTCAGATACTTAAATGTGCTACTAAAAGAAGTATAAGGGCAGCTGTACATGAAAAGAGTACGGTCTATTCTATTCCTTCTCACACCTTTCTATAAATGTGCAGGAGTTTCATTGCCCAGGCGATCCCTGTCCTCCCTTCATCTTTATCTAGTGCAGCTCATCAGACCGCCATCACACCCCACTTATCTGCAATTTTGCCCGTCCTTTTAAATATGCATTAACTACTTACGACGCTCTTTCACCTGAGGTACCGTAATCCAGAAAATAGCTATTCTTAATGTCTCCTTCATTGTGTTATGACACTGTCAATTAACAGTTGCTTTTATTAAACAGGAAATGAGAAGGAGCCGCTGTGAACTTTGGAAGGTGAATGGCTCCGGGAATACCAATTAAGAGTCGCCGGCGTTGTGGTCACATTGGCTTTTCATGTGCGAAAGAGTGCACCTCGCAATTATCCGCGTGATGAATGCGCGTTAATGCGGTATCGTCTTGAACTACACAGCATGCAGGGATCATCGGGAGTGCATCGAGCTCTCTTCATGGTGTTAGTTGCCCCAGATTGCACCGCCACGACATAATAGGATGAAAAAGGATTTTGATTGTGGGTTCAGTTGGGGTGATATTGGCGCCGTCCCCTTTTCATGTGGTTTCCTGTTCACTTAGGCATGTAGAAATATCAATATTATAACTGGGAGGATAAAGGCAGATGATACATAGGTATTAGGGATTTGAGTTACGTCAACATGAAAAAACGTGGTAATTGTTCGGCACCTCCTGTAAAGACTATGGCCTTCTTGTTCCTCAGTGCCAGCTCCGTGATGTCGGATATGAGTGTCATTTATAAACCTGGGCTGCAGCAGACGTGTCATTACACGCATGCAAATACTGCAGATGGAAATTTTAGAGATGAAATTGTTTTCAAGGGAAACACATCCATGCTGTGAGTACTTTGCAGTCGCTCCGTGACAAAAAGGAACACTGGAAATATGAAAATAATATTTCATTAGTGGAAAACAAACACTTTTATTTAAGCAATCAGATCCAACAGGACATTGTCTCCCAATTAGATGTGCATACATACACTTGCATGATGCCTGTGTGACCTGTTATGGTGTTATTAATAATAATATATTACAGTATTATTACTGAATATTGCACCCAGCAATTTAGTCATTTATATTGTATGTTTATTTATATTTGGAATAATGTTTCTGTTCACCATGACGTAAGTCCATTCACTCTCCTTTATCTTTGTTTTTGGTCTAATAATAATAATGAAGCAGTAAACGCTCCACTTGGTGCAGCGATTGGTCTCTGTGTTTCTCTGTCTGCTGGCTGGTGTCGAGCCGAGTTGATGAGGGAGGTGAAAGTGACCCAAAAGTGGAAGTCTGTGGGCCGTTAAACCAAAACGATTAGCTGAATGACACCGGAAAGCTGAGGGGAACTGCAGGGTCAGGTAATAATTCTCTGTGGGCTCATCACTGTGATTGACACCTTTCTCACACACACACACACACACACACACACACACACACAGTGTTCATTCATCGTTGTACAACATACTGATAATAGCTGCTTTCATCAGAATGTGACCTCTTGATATCTCCTCATTGAAGTGAAGAACAACAGATTGTATAAATAGATCCATGTGTTACTGAGAGAGAGAGAGAATGTAGACAGTATTACTTCTGCTAATTGGCTGTGATGGTGCCTTGCTCATCCTGAGATGGTCCAGCTTCCTCCTCCACTTAACGGTGAATTCTCCCGGTGCTCCGTTTCACCGCCTGCAAGTGTTCTTCTCAAAGAAAGCCTGAAACCAGGTTTATCTTAATCAGAGTTCCTGCTACTTGTTTCAAAGTACCTATAAAATAACTCAAGGTCCAAGAAACAATTATTTTAATTTGCCATGAGAAACAAACACGGCTCTCATCCTGTGTGCGATTCCGGTCCCTGAAGTATATATCCAGAGGAAACTTCCTCATTACACAGTTTACTGCATTGTGTCTTTGAATTCTGGAGGACATGTACTTTCAAAACAATGTGATTGTGTTTTTTTTTTTTTTTTTACCAAATTGGCCATTATTATTTGAATACACAGATTTCTATTTTTATTTTGATTAAAAATGAGTTTCTGTGATAATAATTATATAAGTATTAAAATGACTGTGGGACAAGTCTCACATGGCCAGGATCAAAAAATGCTTCTGCTTTTGCTTTTTTCTTCTTCTTTTTGATCAAAACTACAGTACAGCAGAAAAAGAATAGGCCAACAGATTGCTTTTTCCAAGTATGTTATTCTGATGTCTTGGGAAAGTTTCAATTTCCCTGATCCTGCTGCGCCGCCTCACGCCGATCAGAGTACTTGATGGTTCGCTGTAAATAATCAGGGTGATTTTCTCAAGGGTACTTTTAAAGGATCAGAGTGGCTTTATTTGTCATTTTTCTCATCATCAACAAAATACTTCTCTACCTTGCCTGCGGCAGTCGGCCCGACAATGCCTCCGTAATTTCCTCAAACTGCTGGGAAAGTTTTTAGAACATGTGACTCAAAGAGGAGTAACCAGTGCCTTAGTTGGGGGACTATTTTTTATCGGTGGTGACTATTTAAGGACGGTGCAGGTTGACTCAACATCATGGTAATAAAGCAACGTACCAGCAAGTGCAGTAGTAATCTCTGCTTTGTTGTGGAGTTTATCTGGATGTGTGAGTCTGGAAACAAGAGCAGAGGTTGTTGGAGCAGAAGTTTACGTCTCAACAGAATCACACGTTGGTGTTCTGACAACCGGCTTCATGGAATCTGACTGAATGAGGCCTCTAGAATAACAGTCTGACTGAGCATTTGAAGCTGTGATGGGGGGTTGTACACTAGACTTTTGTTTTTGAATTCTTTCACAAAATTATTCACAAAATAATTCATATATAATGACCTCAGTTCAACCCAAGCCTTGTAATAATTGCACAACATGTGAAAGACTTTGCAGTGGTCTTTATAGGTAATAATGTTGTACAACTATAGTCAGAACTATAACATCATTAAATCATTGGACATAAGGAGCAGAAATCATTATTCTGTGATCGGTAAGTGCGTCCGTTCTTGATTTTTTTTTGCAGAAGGAATCTGTCTCCTCAGGTTAACTTGATAGCAGTCTAGACAGAAACATGGTGTTATTTGATTCCTCAACACAATACGTAAAACCTGTGTTTTCTTTCCTTTTCGTATTGATTTTTCTTCTCTCACCCCTTCGTCATGTCGTTGAACTCCTTCCACCTTTTAACGTTTCAGTTTTGGTTCCAACAACAACGCGGCTCAAGCCTTATTATTTGTCTTTGCAAATGTTTCACAGAAGTAGGTGGAACGTTTGGCCCGGCGACAGCTTGCTGGTGAGTTAGCGACAGAGGTCACAGAATCTTCAAATGAATGCCGTCATCTCGTACGACTTCATCCGACCCACCCGGCGTTAAGTTGAATCGGTGTAACACAACTTTATTTCTGAGACATGGAGGCAAGGCGGTGTTAAGGACAGCGTTCTGTAAGGTGGAGTAAGGTTGTCGTCTTTTTCTGGAGTTTAGAAATGTAAATGAAACACTTTGAATAAATACGCAGGGCACATTTAAAAGAGCAGTTTAAACTTGAATATACTTACTTAGCTTTCTGCAGAGTGCACTGTGTTTTAGGTCGGACCTTGGATCTTATCTCTGATCCCTTGAGAAAAGTTCCCCGACTCTTTATGCCTTCTATCAGCATTTTATTTCAAGTGTCTTCTAAAATGTGCTTTTCTGTGGCAGTCTGTTTCAAAGGACTCTGTGATGGAGGCTTAGCAGACATTACCCTTCTGCAACGCCACGGAAAAGTTTGCGAGGGAGCCTGGGGAAGAGGTCAGGGAAATATCGATCAGCCGTCTGCTGAAACAGGAGCCTGGGTGCATCAGGTGAACGCCGTGTGTGAATTCCACTTCATCCCTCCGCTCATATTGCAAATCAGATAAGACATAATTGAGTGGTCTTTCCAATGATTTTCCCTCCCGCCCACCAAGCCTCCCAGTGTCTCTGGCGTGACGGCGTCCAATTGGCTGTTTGCGATTCTGGAAAGCAACTGGCGTTTCAGTATCAAAACATTCCATCTCTATAAATAATATCTGCTTAACACAATGGTCCTTTTTATTTTAACAAAGGATGAAGTCGGCTAAACGCTTTCATCCCGAGAACTGAGGACCGCCATGGCAGCAGAGCCTCATCAGGGTCTTGGTGTGGAAGCGTATTTGCATACCAACAAGCACTTGAAAGGAAGTGTTCTGTAAATAACTTACAAGGAATGAAATTTGAGAAATGCATATGGCCGCAGCGATTATTGTTCTGGCTGACAGGGATATCATAAGCTAACCGGTCAATTATTCATCATTTTATCTGGTACTCATTAGATTAAAAATGAGGCCCTCTTCAATAATTCATCCAGCCCGTGTTGCTGCGGCTGAGCAGCCTTTGAATGGCGTGAGAAACGGCTTACACCAACTTCATGCATTTGTGATTTACATATTCAAATGAGTCGGCAAACATTACAACAATTACACAATCAAAGTGATTGCCTCAGCTGAATTATAATAACCTTTTGTCGCCCCACACATCGCGATTTGGATGAGGCCAATTAAAAACTCAAGTGTTTTCTACTCCTTTGCATCCTTTGTCTATTTTTTACCTTTAGAAATATCTGCTGCCTGTTTTTCACTGCTTATGTATAAGTCATTTGGCAATTTATCTTTAATGGTTTATCTTCTCTTATGTTTTGAGGACACAAAAAAATATTTGAATCCTGTAAAGACAACGGCCAACTGATTCTGAGTCTGTCCTGTGAACGCTGCGTTCAACACATCTGACGGTTGTTGTTTTCCCTATGAAGGTGGTGAATTGTTTCAAGGTCAATATCGTTGAATGATTTTTGCATTATTCTGTATTCTGAGCACATTTTGCAAACAAACTGCAACTCACACGAAACTTTCTGTGCTGAAAGGAGATCTCAGACAAAACCAATCATTTCTGGGTTGCGGTGTAGTCTGCAGAGATCTGAGACTTTCTTCTCTGTTCCTACGTGTTGTTTACACTGATTAGCAATTTTAGATGCAAGACTGGAGTTGGATTAGAGAGACGACGTGTACGACCTGATGGTTTCACCACTAGCCATTTTAAAAGCTCATTTTGATCAGACGCCGATGGGTTCCGAGATTGCATTTCGGCCGATGCGTTGCACTCTTTTGCTCTCGACACGGACGGTTTACCTGCTCGAACATGATTGGTCAATACTAAGAACGGAAACATCTTAGATTCTGCATATTCATGCCCAATCTGTTTACCTAACTAAAGTACCTGACTTTTAAAGTAATGCATGTTTACATTGCTGCCATGTAATACATCATCTGTGAAAAAGTTTGCTGCAATTAAAAGAAACTATTTCATTTTTGTATCCGTCCATCCGCCCACCTTCTTTTTTTCTTTCTATACTATCTACTTCTGTGCAGGCCGGGCTATCGGGGGCCTCGGATGGATAAATTGCATTCTAACAGCGAGACAGACAAACGTTTTTACACTTATATTCACACCCACCAGCAATTTATCTATCCTGCATGTTTGATTGTGGGAGGAAACTGGAGCATCTGGAGGAAAACCCACGCAATTTATGTGTGTCACCAACATTTAAACACAAACACTAACCGACAATGCAGGGGACAAATTAGCAGCACTCAAAGCACTGGAAACATGGCGGCTCCACCAGGAGGTTCTGCATTACATATTTAATTCTTCCTCTCGCAGGTTGTCAAGGATGATACAAAAGGCAAAGCCTGCGCTATTCAACGCCCAGCAATTTTCACCCGCCACTTTTATTTTGAAAATAACGTGCACGATTGGCAGTGACAGCGTGTAGCGGTGTATGGCGCCTTAAAACGTCTCCAGAATTGACATTAGCAGTCTGTAAATAATCACACACTAGAAATGTGTACTGCGTTATACAGTCTTCTTTTGTACTTCAATACAGTGGTATCTAACGATGCTCAACTCTGGTGACAGAATGTAAATATTTCATTTGAAGGAGCCGGTTTCTCAAAGAGCAAAATGCATCCTGCAGTGCTGCTGCTCAAAACACATTATTAATTTAGAGATTTGAAACCCCACCGATGCTTTTTCTATCTGATATTATACCTTTCAAAGTTGTGCACATCTTAGTGCATTTTATAAAGTCGCTGCCTGGATATGACTTTGCATGCTAGACACCGTCCTCTACTTCAGGAAGCGCACGTTCCAGGAAAGAAGACAAGGACAAACTTGTACAGTTTCTGCTTGTACGTTTTCTGACTAATCATCTGCTTTCTGCTGTTATTTTTCAGGGTGCGTGTGTGAACACCTGAAGTTATATCTGCAGTCGCTGCCCAGAAGAATAAATCCATAACGTTCTTATTTCTCTTCACCACCGTCTACACTCAAATACTTGTGTTTCAGCAGACCTCATACATCACACGTGCTCCACTTTCACTCTCAGCATCTTATCAAAAATCTTTCCTGCATCCCAGGGTGTTTTATCATCATCTCCCGTGTGTTCTGTAGGCAACTGTGTTAGCTCGTCAAGCATCCCAACACGCTGCAATGTCATGGTCCATTTTCACCTCTGGCCCTAACGATGTCTCCCTCCATGTCGACACAATTCCCCAGCGATGGCGACGACTGGTTCTGCGAGTGCCCGCCGCTCTACACCGGTCGGCTGTGCCAGTTCAGCGCTTGCGAGCGGAGCCCCTGCGGTCACGGAGCCACGTGCATCCCAAAGTCGCCGTTGGAGGCCGTGTGCCTCTGTCCCTACGGACGACAGGGTCTCCTGTGTGACGAACGTGAGTGTTACCGGCTCCACACAGATCATTGCAGCTTCATGAAGAGGCTGATCCGAAAACAATTGGAGAACGAGAGCCCTGAGCAGTTGGTAAAACGAGAGCCTCTTGTTAAGTAAAGGGATTAATGAAACTAAATTGTGCTGAAAAGGCAGAAATATCTTCCTCCAGCAGTGAGATAATCAAGGCAAAACTCATGGCTGCTTTACTGAATATTCCAAAAAGAAACATTAATTTGACAGTGTGACTCATGGCAACTTTTCTAATGAACTTTTTTCTTGAGATGTCAGGCTTCGGCTGTGCAGAAGGCTATCAACGTGTTCTCACATTAGGAGAACGTCAATAAGCCCGCTCGCTCTTACTCCGGGGTCCGTGTAGCTTTTGGCGATTCGATTTTAATTTCAGAAATGGGTATTTTGAAAAGAAAAAAACAAAAACGAAACATAAAACTGAGTGGTTATTTGATTCTGAAATACAAAAATCGAAAACTGAAACACAAGCCATTCTTTTGGTCAAACATGGAGATGTGTATGGAGACAGACATTTAACTGATTCTTTCTAGTTTTTCATGGAGCTTTGTGAACTATTTTTCAACATATCAGTCTCCAACACGCCTGATGATGTGGAGAAGAAAGAATGAATCAAAACAACATGTTTGATCATGTGCACTTAAGCACAGGAGATTTCATTATTTTTGGACAGTTTGATGCTGGTTGCATGTCACTCTAGTTAGAGACTGTAGCTGGATGTGCTGTACTCGTTCTCGGTACACTTACTGTAAAAAAAAATAACAACAATTCAAATAACCAATCATTTTTTGGAATTACCAAAAGATACACGGACACTTCTGCCTGTCTGTGGTCACTTATTTTGCATTTCATCATAAGCTAACAATATCTTCCTATTTCACACAGCACAGCCATAAAAACAAAGATTTTACTGGCTAACCAACACTTTGACTAGATATCCACGTAATGCAGTCAGTGTATCCGTCCCTTTGTCATTATGATCCCCTAATCTTTCCTTTACTACTGTTAATGGCTCTAAATGTTTATTTTTGTCTAATACTTTAGTAAATGCCTGCAAAACAGACAGTCCCATTTCTGTTTGATGCTAATTGACGAATGTTAGCTTGCTAACATGCTAAACTAAGATGGCGAAGATGGCTCACATCCCTAACATTAGCATGCTAGCATCCTAAATGTGACTTTGATAGCATGCTAATATTAGCATTTAGCTCACGGAGCTACCAGCATGGCTGCAGACTCTTATTTATTATCTTGTTTTCTCACAATTGTTCCATAAGGCAGTCACAAAAAAAGCTAATTGGATGACCGAGAAGTTGCAGAAAATGGTAATTTCTGTTTTTTTTTCTAGCGGTTCAAGAGGCGTTTTAAGTGTCTGTTCTATGATTGCGAGCTGTAATCCCAAACGAGAGAGGCTTCACAGATCGTGGCTCTCAGAAACAAAGGGTTTTTGCTTGACTAAATTGAGTGGAGGAGCAGCGGGGTGCTTGGCATATAAGTCGCTCAGCTTGCAACAGCCCCGGAACAGACTCCCTCCACCCACATCCCAAACCGTCATCTCACCTTCCAGTGTCAAACTAAGTCTACGGCTGACATTTGAATTTAATCCTGATAACATCAGATAAGATCAGAGTCAAAACTGATCACTCCTAAGGTCCCCTGCTTCTCTGGACTTTTTTGTAGGCACTGCATGGTGGTTCCCTTAGTTAAATACTCATGATAGCACGGGAATCGTCTTTTATTTGGGGGGGAAAAGTCATAAAAGTTGTTTGTCCAGCAGTAAACATGAAAGGGCGAAATGTTTCCTCTAAATAGAATGTGTTCGGTTCCCATGTGCACTTTAAAAGATTAGGCTGCTCTGTGAACGAGCAGGAGAGGGAAGACCAGGAAGTGCTATTGATGCTGGAACGCCTCAAGAGTCGAGCTCATGAGATATTAATGGATATATATTTATATATATATATAAAATGACTTCACTCAGAATTACTAATGGTCTACCTTTGTATACAACTTGGCTACACCTCCAGTTAAAGATTCATCTTTAGAATGACTAGAGACAAACACCAGCATACAATAAATATTAGCTTTGACGGCAGTTTATTATGAATAATAATCTTCATTGATCATTTCAAAATGTTTCGAGAAAGGGTGTGTGTGTGTGTGTGTGTGTGTGTGTGTGTGTGTGTGTGTGTGTGTGTGTGTGTGTGCAAAACCAAGAAAAAGTTTTGCTGGAAATAGAATGCAATGGTTGGTTTTGTCATATAAACAGAAAAAACAAGTGTAAGGAAGGATTATGTAACACAATCTTTTTCTCAGCCATCATATTCTCACTTACATTCCATACAATCCATTTTCTATGAGGCTTTAACATTCATGCTTAAGTGCTGCAGCATTATTCAGCATCAGCACTTCAGTGAAGGATCGATTTAGTGAGGTTTCTGGTAACCTTGCATTGTGCTGCGATTGAGGAGAATATCATTCTGTCTACAGTGTCTCTGACTCGGGAGCATTGTTGTTTTCCCAGCTGCTCTGCGGCAGCAAAGACGCACACGTCTTCCCAATCTGGCGTCGCCCGTCATTCTGCTCCTCTCGTGCTGCTCCGCGTTACACAAATACCCAGCAAACCGGAAACGCTATACGTGATATTATTTGACGGGAGTGTGGCGTTATAATCCATGGATGGATGCATTTCACTGAGCTTCTTTCTTCGTTATATGTTTTGTAACCATTAGTAAGCTTCACCAGCAGGTAACTGATAGTAAAGTCAACCATTTCACTGTCTTATCATGACTGTAGGAGATTAAAACCCGTCTGCAGGATCGTTCTAAAATATGGAACTTTCAGTATCTTTTAAATGAGTCGTAGGTGGGGAGTTTTATTTTAGAAATAACAAGGAAATCAAGACACATATTGAATAAAAAGTAAAACTTATAATCAGTTTTTTGTGAGAGGCCCCCCTCTGGTGTACTTGTCCCATACATAATCACAAGGAAAAACAATTATAATGAACTTAAAATAGAAAATACTTCTGTGACAGTGTCAGCCAACTTCTGAACAAATACGACCCCCACAAAGTTAGAAAGTGTGTGCGCCGCTTGTACAAATAAATAAATAATACGACACAGATGGGCACTCAAATGAAGTTAGAACAAAATCAGTTTTCATAAGAAGAATTCTGAAACATCCAATATTATTCAATATGAAACAATTACTGACTAACAGAACGGTTTCATATCACATTCGTAATATAATTTTGCATTCATCCCGGTCATCTTAAAAATGTGAAAATATCAGTGGAGATGAGTTTGGACACTTAATTCATTTGTACAGTAGGCTCAAGGGTAATTCGTCCGTGGGTTAATAGCCTCCTATAAACACACTCAAGGTCATTTAATTGTGTAATGATGGCTGACATGTTATTACAGGGGCATAAAGATGATCATGTGTACGAACAATTCAAACAAACACCACAGCTGGGCGGAGCTGTGAGACTCCATTCAGTGAAACAATAGGCAAATACAGCTCTGCCAGACTGGAGATGATAACAGAAGCATTTCCAGCTTTATTAATAATTGAGCAGCCAAACAGAGCTGAGGGCAGCAGCAGAGGGGAGCTCTGAACCCCTCTTAGCCATCGCCTGGGGCGCCAGAAGGATATGCAAGGTGTATATGCAAGGAAGAAGAGCATCCTTTTTTTTTTTTCATTTTTTGTTTGAATCCTTGCTGCTGTGTAAACAAAACAAAAAAAAACACACAGCGGCGTGTAATTCTGAATGAGCGAGGGGGAAATTTACATTGAGTCCCCTGTGTAAAATCAAGTGGATGGGTGTGCTGAGATGGAATACAACCGAGCATTATTGACTCAACCATGCATTCTGAATAATAAAACCTGAGATTGTAATTGAATATCACCGGGATTATCGTGCTACCCTCAACATCGGGGTGTGAATACTTGCCGGGATCCTTTTCTAAACAGCTAATAATGGAAATAGAAAAAAAACTGAAGAGGTGATAGTGTTTGAAAACAGGTCATCATCTAATAGCATCCAGAAAGGAAAATATTTCACCAACCTCCCCCTCCCTTTAGTATGTAATGTGCAGCAATAGTGCCATCTTTTGGTAACCTGCGAGGGAGAATATGAATCAGTTCAAACCACACAGACACACACATCCCTCGTCACATTTTAACCAAAATATGATATGAATGTGTTTTCTTTTGCAGCCATCAATATCAGTCGTCCCCGATTTAGTGGAAGCGATGAGTTTGGGTACACTTCCTTCGTGGCTTATACCTCCGTGCCGAGTCTCAGTTTCTTCTACGAGTTCAAGCTGAAGTTCACGCTCGCCAATAACTCATCGGCTGTGAAAGACAACCTGATGCTGTTCGCCGGGCATAAAGGACAAGGTGAGCTCGGCGCACGCACGGCAATTTAACAAAATCGTTCTGACGGTCAGATGGAGAGAAAAAAAAGAGGGGAAACTACTTTGAGATGTGTCCTTAGTTGGATTTTAGTTGTCAAACTTCATTAAGGATTTTAAAAGAAATGTTTTGAGAGATTTCACCCGCTGTGTATGGTAATGTCCCATCTAATAGATTTCCACTCTCTTCTGAGATCCTCTAATCAAGAGGATTCCCTGAGGATTTTTCCTTCTTGGCAGATTTTGAGACGTTCATAATGAGTCTTCCTGCAGTCCAGTAATTAGTTGATATCCAGCTAAACTGTTATTGTTCTTGACTTTCAAAGAGCGTGTCGAGCACAAAAAGGAACATGTGAACTGAGCATCTCAACAGTATCCGTCTTAATTGCATTAAATAGACTTTGAGGTGTAGGTGCAATGTGATGCTGTCAGCAGACATCTCCTTAAATTAGGATCTCCCTTCTGCGGGGTCACATTGGGTCGTAGGACGCCGCCGCGTCGTCGTCACCAGCATATTTCATCAAACGGAGGAGAATTTTAAAAAAAAAACAAGGACAATCTTGTGGATCTTCTGCTCTTGTTTTCTCTTGAGAGTAGAATTCATCAAGGTGGAGACAAAGCAAAAACAATAGGAATATGAATAATGAAACGACTGTCGGGAGAGAGCAGCGCTGTTTCAAACAGTTCAAACTCAAAGGCACCAAATAAGAATAGATGAAATATGAACCATTCACATGATCATTTGTCTAATGAAGTGGCATGTTTAATTATTGGATGGCAGTGATGAAGTTACATGGAATTGTATCAGCGGAGCAGAGAATCAAAATATGCTGAAAGACATCCAATATATACAGATTTTAAATGCTTGTTGTAGATGTATTGGTTTCTATACAGTTTGTATAAATACATATAGTAACAAACTATGTGTTTTACAGGTAATGATGGCGATGACTTCCTGGTTTTGGGACTCCGAAATGGCAGAGTTGTGCATAAATTCAACCTTGGATCAGGCATCGCAGTCATAGTCAGTGATCGGCTGAACCACCGGGTCAACATTCACACCGTTACGTTTGGAAGGTTCAAGAAAACCGGATGGCTGAAGGTGAGGAGGTGTTTAGAGAAGTGTTGTATCCGTGGGAACCAAGTATTACAGGGAGGTGTTGTGTCACCACGAGTATCAGACCAGCTTCAACACTCCAAACACCATTCTGGAATAAATAGTGGATACCGACCGGGAGGTCAGGAGCATTCATCCAACAACTATTTTTTTATCATGGTCCCACCAGAATACCCATTCAGAGAGTTCTGACTAGAACCCAATATAAAGGATTATAATCGCAGATGAGGAACTCATCCTGAACGAGAACACTTTATATTTCAAGAACATAGAACCCACCCAGGGAGATCTACCAAACCCTTCTATAGTCGTTTACATCCCATAGATCTTTCTCCACCTTAGCCAAGGTTTAAGTTTAGCAGATTAGCCTGTTTCCATGGGAGCCATATCCAGCAGCTTAAAGGGTCCGGGACCAACATCTTGGTCCCATGCTTTCAGCAATCAAAAGGGTTCTTCTGAAATGTTTCAGGACCCTTATTTCTTGATATAGAGACACATGACGCTATAAACCAGGTCACCCAACGATATTCTCTCATCTCATCTGATTAAACCCTTCAGTTCCCCCTTTAATTTGTCACTTTACTGTATGTGGTGCAGTTTTGTTGTCTACTTTATATATTGCATTGTGTAAATACTAGGGGTGTAACGGTTCTGAACCGAAACGGATAACCTCGGTTCAGAGGACTTCGGTTCAGAAACTCATTCTATCTTCCCGAACCTCGGTTCATCCCGCCCGACCGCACACGTGTGTCAGGTCCCTCCGGTTAGTTTCAAGATGGCTAATAAACCTGAGCTAGCGGGTCCCCCGTGTTTACACAGCTTCTTCTTCGTTGGTGTTTAATAGCAGTCGGTATACCTGGCTGTTAATCGTGACGCGAGTTTCACGCGAGGGTATGAAAAGGTTTCGTTTAAAAACATTTTTTCATTACTGCTTATATAATCAGGTCGACAAGCATTTATAAAAAATCGGCGAAACTTTTTCATACGCTGGCGTGAAACTCGCGTCACGGAAACAGCTGGATATACGCCGACTGCCATGAAACACCAACGAAGAAGAAGCTGTGTAAACACGGTGCCGTGCGTAGCTTTAGCATTAGAAGCTATCAGGCAAGTGTTCTTTTTAAATAAACTCCTGATGTACTTACAAACTTTAAAATGCCTCGTTTTGTGAGTACAGACCCTATGTGTACTACTGCAGAAGTTTGGTAACATTCCATGCATTATTAGTGGGGTAATTTACGAGATATACTGTAAGTACCATAGCGCTATTACGAAGCCGTTCGGCTGATCGCCCATCTTGACCACTGCTGACCATCGCTAAAAATGCCTCCGAGGGGGTGTTTGGCTGGAGGTCTTGGTGGAAATGACCTAGGGTCCATTTCACTCCGGACCATCACTTTAAGAGAAGTGCTTTGTATTTATTTTTGTTATACCTCAGACTGGTGTAAGAAGTTTTTCATTTTTACTTTATTTAGACAATGTAGACTGGTCTTAAGACAAATGTTTATTTGTTGTATTCCTTAAGAGATTAATAGAAGTGTTTTAAAAAAATGTTTTGTTGTGGACTTGTTTAAAGAGAAGTGTTATACTTGTTAATATAACTAATCTTCATGTTCTTGATATATCCTTTAATAAAATCCAGACATTTTTTCTGGAAGTTTTCCAAAAGGTTTTTCAGTATGTTTTTAAAAACCGAGGTTTGAACCGAACCGTGAGTCAAAAACCGAAGTCGAACCGAATCGTGGTTTTGGTGAACCGTTACACCCCTAGTAAATACACACACAAACCGTGAAGCCCAGTGTTGGTAGTGTAGCTGGTAAATGAGGTTATAGTGGGGTGAATGTTTTCTGGGAACACCTCAGGGTTTTTTGGTCCAGTGACCAGGAAAAGGATGTTCACATCATCAAAGTGTGGCTGAAGAATTGCGGCAACAGTGAGATGCTATAGAGTTAGCACAGAAAAAATGCTAATAATCAATATTTACTGATCAATCTGAGGTCATATTTTTCCTCAACTTTGCCAGATTTTTATCCAAATTCTGCTTCCACAGTAGTGAGACTCCAGTATTGACATTTTCCTGTTTCTTTCTCAGGTTGACGGGCAACGCAACAGAACAGGATCCACTCCAGGACCCCTGTTGGGCCTCAATGTTTTCCAGCAGCTCTTTGTTGGTGGATATAATGAGTACACCCCTGAACTACTGCCACTTGGATCCAGGTTCCGTCATGGCTTTCAGGGTAAGGCTGCTACGGCTTTATTAACAACCCAACACTGCTGTCTGGAGTAATAGCACTGGGGCTTGGAGTTCCTCCCAGGATCTCTGTCTCTTTGTAAGCAGAGAGAAAAGGTGTGCAATGAAAAGGGGGGGAGATACAGCCTCGGACTGCTGCACGAGGCCAGAACAGAGAGGTTGATTGTATCTGCGCCTTTTAATCACTTCACGCCCCCCCTGTACAATTTTGCTCCGTGTGCAAATCCATTCCGCCGCTGATAAGTCATTTGAACACGGGCGCCGTACAAATCATCTTTGTCATCATCAGCATCATTTATGCTTTCTCTCAGGTGACCTCGTGTTGGAATGTATTCTGGAGAGCATCCATTGTGGCCGGCTAATGTGCAGAGCCGTGGAGCAAAAATTGCCATAACCGTAATGATGACAACAGCCATGAATATCATCATAACCATATAGAGCAGTCTCGGCACTACAGCGATGAAGCTTGTTATTATAAAATGTCACGGCACATCCATTTGAGGTGAACAGGAGCTTTTTATATTTAAGGACTGAAGGGGTTTCGTGTGTTTGCTTATTTATCATAGTATAATTCATTTTTCCCCCCCGCTCGCCAAATAAACCTTCTAAAATCAAATCAGCTGCGGTAAAGCATCAGTTTTCCCACGCGGCATCAGCCTGCCGTGCTCCCCGTGTGCTGGGAAGCACTACCTGAGTCAGGCGACACTGGTGGCACTATAACCTTTCTGCTCAGGATGTAATGAGAACTCATGAGCGTCTAATCAGATCTGTGTGACCTTCCTGGAGCCCTAATCATGATGGCTGGCAGTGAACACACTGATAATGCACTTCACTCCCAGTTATCAACAGACCCACACTCCCCTGTGGAAAGGTGGCAGAGGAGGTATTGTGACCGCTGGGGAAGGGGGGGATCTGCTACTCAATTTGAGCTGTTGATCAAATAACAAGAAACGGGGAAGTTTGTGTTTGTCGAGCTTGTCTTTTAAAAACTCTGATTTCATGCTGCTTCGCTGCTGATATTTCTGCCAGACTTGCTAAAAGGTCGTTTACCTCTTGAACCCCAGCGGAAACGGGAACTCGCTAGAAAATAGGATTCGGAAAGCATTTTGGAAGAAAAGAATGTCTTGAGTAAAACCCAATGTACCGCACATGTCAAGGTCAGCTGCTTCTCATACACGTGCAGACGTTACTTCTGCTTATTTGGAGTCAGTGAGTGCAGCTAAAAGCAAGAGATCCAGCTTTCATAATCCACCTTAGGAATCTGCTTCGATTTTTTTTGGGGACGGCCTATGTTTGCGGCGCCCTAGCCATCACTTGAGTCTGCCAAGTAAACAGCATCATGCCATGAATATTCATGAATGAGCATGACATTTCCCCTGCATCCTGTTTACGCCAGTGACTAATGCAGCAGAGAGACGGCAGTCTGCATGTGACGACATGGCTTGTGCTCAGGCCTTATATTAATAGAAGGCCCTCTGCTTTGCAGGTACAGGCCAAAGCAAATATTGTCTTGATAAAATTGCTGGAAAAAGCAAATGTGAGGGGGAGACTCATGATGTGGAAACGTGGAGATATGAGTGTAGAGATGTTATTTAATCACATTCAAGAGTTAACTTTCAGCTTTCAGTGCGTTTACTTGATATATGGTTTCACACGTTGCTTTTAAGAACCATCAAAGACATTTTATTGGCCTTATTTTGGGTGTGAAACTCGGATAAATCACATTTTAATGTAATCTTAATGCAAGTAAAATGTAGAATGCTTTGTTTCTTCTGATAATCCCCTCTCAGAGACGTGAAAGTCATCCCCTCGTGTGTTTTCTTCCTTTCCAAAGGGTGCATTTTTGATGTGCAGTTTAGAACCAGAAGAGACAGAAAGTTCCAAGTGCTGGGACAGCCTGCGGGACATCCGGCCTTCGGGCGCAGCGTGGGTCAGTGTGGCGTCACCCCCTGTCTTCATGTCCACTGCAGAAACGGAGGCACGTGCGTGGACTCCGGCTCATCCGTCTAGTGAGTGATTAGAGGCAATGTTTTGATTCATTTTCTAATTATTTATAGCGATTCCGCTCCGACGGAAAATCAGTTTCACAGTGAAAGCATTGCAAACAGGAATGGACAGCGTTTACAGGCTTGTCACAGTGTCTGACTGCGTCCGTCTGCAGTTGCCAGTGCCCGTCTGGCTGGAAGGGAGCTCTCTGTTCTGAGACGGTGTCTGTGTGTGACGTGGAGCACAGCCCCCCTCCTCGCTGCGCCCACGGCTCCACCTGCATCCCTCTCCCGGATGGATATACCTGCCAGTGCCCCCTGGGGACAGCCGGACTCTACTGCGACAAAGGTTGCGTCATCGAACCCTAACTGTATCATGATGAGTCTTTGGTCTAATAAGACACATATTCAATAATTTAACTGCTAAATTGTTTTTGCCTGCTCAGCTGTGACCATCAGTGATCCATTCTTCAGCGGTAACCAGTCTTCATGGATGTCATTCCCACCTATGAGCACCAGACACAGGACTGTTTTGCAGCTGCAGTTCCAGACTTTATCACCTGGTGGCATCCTTGTGTACACGGCACAGCATCTCAGTGCCAGAGCTGGTGAGGTCATTCAATTCCGGCTTTTTTTTTTTTAAAGAACAAAATATTCAATTCAGTTTTATTTATGGTGTCAGATCACAACAAAAGTTATCTCAGGACACTCTGGGTTCAATCTGCAATGTGTTGACACAACAATTACTCATATGCTCTGCTATGCTATGACTTTTTCGACATACCATACTATGACTTTTTTCAACAAACTATACTGTTTTTTTGTGTGACTTCCTTCGACATACTACACTATGACCTTTTTAATGGCATTATCAACTATGAAATAAAAAAAACTATTTTTATGACTTACTATTCTGATTTTTTTTACTTTCATGACATACTATACATGACCTTTTTATGATGTCCTAAACTAGGACTTTTTTAATTTGTTGTCAGACAAACTAAACAAAAAAAAAGTCGTATAGTATAGCATGTTGAAAAAAGTAGTGTGTTGAGAAAAAAAAGTAATGAAAATCGTATATTATAGCATCAGAAAATTTACGAAAAAGTCATGAAGTGTCATAATATATTACGTTGAAAAAAGTCACAAAAAGTTTGTTGAAAAAGTCGTAGAATGCCAATAAGAGTATAAAGTAAAAAAGTAAATATTGTTGGTCATAAAATCTAATAAAAATATCAACATGTCATTAAAGTCAGAGTATAGTGCATCTTAAATAAGTCCTCGTACAGCAGGTTATGGTATATGTGATACTATATTATAAAAATGTTACATAGTATAATTAAAACATGAAGGAACTTACTAATGAAATGTATTTTCATTTCCTTCCACAGGAGACTTCTTCTGCCTCTCCTTGACATCCGGCTTCGTCCAGCTTCGATACAATCTCGGAGATGGAACCCGTGTCCTGCAGTCCGTTCAGCAAGTGGACCTGCACGGCCGTACCTGGCACACAGTGAAGGCTGGCAGAGTCGGTCACCAAGGATTTCTCAATCTGGACAATCAGGAGGTCAGAGAGGCTGTGACTGAAGGGATGACCACCCTCGATGTGGCTACGGACATCTTTGTCGGGGGCGTGTCCACTCTGAGCTCCGTCTCCACGGATGCAACCGAAGGGGAGCCACTGGGCTTCACTGGTGGTTTAAGAGAACTCCTGCTCAATGGTGAAGAGTTGGAGCTGACGGAGACGGGGGCAATAAGTGGCGCAAACGTAGGGGACTGGGACGGGACCGCCTGCGGGTACAAGGTGTGCCAAAACGGTGGTCGCTGCACGGCAACGGGGAGCGGCTCATTCACGTGTTTTTGTCTGCCCTCGTGGACTGGCCCTGTGTGTAACCAGTCCGTAAGCTGTGTAAACAACACCTGCAGACAGGGTTCCTTATGTGCTCCAGCTAACGCCACTTCATACCGCTGCATATGCCTGTTGGGATTGGGCGGGAGGCGCTGCGAGACAGAGATAGCCATAGATACTCCCGAGTTCGTGGGCAGCTCATATATTAAATACCAGGACCCGAGATACCACACAAGAAATTTTAAATACACGCAGGTTTCCTTCAGCTTCCAGACGAGCTCAAACGACAGTTTGATCATGTGGATGGGAAGGGCTGAACACGAAGACGACGACCACCTCGCAGTCGGACTTGAGAACGGCCACCTCAAGATCGCCGTCAATCTCGGAGAGAGACTTTCTCTGCCGGTAACCGTTAGAAATCTCACGCTGTGTTGCAACACGTGGCACAACGTCTCCATAGCATTAAACGGCACAACCATCCAGGTGGTCCTAAACGATATGAGAGTCCTTCATGAGGACTTGGACCCGTTTGAGCGTTACGTGGCCTTAAACTATGGTGGTCAGCTTTACTTCGGAGGATTTGAGTTATACAGAAATGTATCAATCGTCACTTTTGGGTTGTTTTCAAAAGGCTTTGAAGGAAGTCTAAGAAATGTTTATTTGTTCAAAGATACCAAGCCGCTGCTGTTTCTCAGTAATAGTGAGGGTTTTAATGTTTATGAGGGCAGTGGGTAGTAGTGAAACCCCCTTTGTGACATGATCTCAAACGCCCAACGACAAATAGTCCATAAGGAGATCTGTGTAAGGCTCAGCAGTAGTTATTTATATTTTATTACTCGTTTCTTCAACACTGTACTGCTCTATATTCATTTGACTTGTTTATGGATCGTAGTGATTTTACTGGGATTTGTCTGATCCAGAGCTGCACTAACTTTACCAAAACACAACTATGTATTAAGTCCTGATAATCAGTTATTGCAATTAAGAAAAAAATTCAAAAACATGTCAATTCAAGTCAGTCATTTTATAAAGAAATATGAAGATTGTTTTTTATAATCAATAATAAAAAAGGATTAGCTTTATTATGAACTGTACATAAACACAGTGCAAAAGCACACCATCTCTAATGTATATTACAAGCCAAAATGTATATACGTTTTCAAAAAAAAAAGTTTATAAAATATTTTAAGGAATTTAAAAAATTTAAATTGGAGGGGGAAAAAAAGCAAAGCTGCTGTTAAGATCAGTCCTCAGTTACATTCATGCCAACTTAAAACTTTTCACCAAATGGTCTAGACTTGTTTTGTATTTTACCAAGACTGAAAACATTTACTGATCATTTGTAGTAGGCACAGCAGCTCAATATGAACAAGATATATACAATAAAAAGGTTAAAATTATGAAGTTGTTCCAATTATCAGTTCTTGTTTTGAAGTGAACACGTCTATGAAGATCTTCCTAATCTCACTGAAATGATATTTCATTTTGGCTGCACTGTCAATAACATAAAATGTTACTTCTATGAAGAAAATGGCATATAAGATGCAGAGTTCTGTAAAGAAAACAAACAACACCACTCTCAGCCAATACAGCCAAAGTGGTTTGAACCAGCCATGTGACCAACGAGCTAACAGTCTTTCTTAGAGTCCCCAGCGCTTGCTGGAAGAGCTTTAAAAAAACAAAAAAACAATTAACTGTCTTTTGAACTTCTCCGTCCGTTCTCATAATCAGAGTCCCGTCTATGCCTGTGTCTGTCCTTGTGACGGCTGCCATGATCGTCGCTGTGGTGCCTCTCTTTTCTCTTCTCGCCGTAGCGGTCGTCCGAGTGTCCGTGGTGCCGACTCCTCTCCCGCTCGTGGCTGCGTTCGTGCTTTTTGTCCCGCTCCCGTTCGTGGTGTCGGCTCTTCTTCCCGTGATGAGTGTCCCTGTGATGGCTGTGCCTCCCATGGTGGTCTCTGTCCTCCGTCGTCCGCGGCCTCTCCCACGGGTCGCTGTATCGCTCCTCTACCCGCTTGTAGTCTTTGGCTGCGGATGGAGGCCGGCCGGCTGGTCCAGGGTAGCTCTGAGCGTACTGCGATTTAAGTTCAGGTTCTGTGCTATCCTCGGCCCACGACGCACTGTTGTTCTGATCCTGGCTGTGCGGGCTGGAGAAGGTGTTAGGAGGAGGGCCACTTGGGTATTCGTAGCTGCCGGGTACCTGAGGCTGAGGCGATGGAATAGGTGCAGCACTGGTGCATGCTGGGAGAGCTGGTGCCGTCACCGACTCGCTTTGGAGCTCAGATGCTTCTGTGTTACTCACTGCTTGTGGTGCTTGGACTGTAGGAGGATAAACCGTCTGAGTTGCTGTAGTATCAGCCTGGGAAACACCAGGATCTTCCTTTTCACTAGCGATTGATCGAGTAGCTGTTTGCTTTTCTTCCTCGGGTTTGTTCTTGGCCTGAGAAACCTGTAAAAATCCTTGATGAAAAAGTGTAACTGCTTCCTTTCTTGCGGCGCTCAACACCGGAGCAGGTTTGGGACTCAAAGTTGCTAGGTGGTTGGCTGTATCCTTAGGTAGCACCGTTTTATCTTCATTCACACTGGAATACGCTGAAGATTTCTTCAGTATTCCACTTAAAGGAGGTTTTGAGCTATTAGTGTGCGCTGGAGCAGCCTGGGACGTTGACTGCGACAAGGAATTCCCTTCAGATGTTGCTTTTTCAGTTTCAAGCACAAGGCCAGCATCGCCTTTGCTTGCAGAAGAAGTGCTGCTAATTTCAGTCCCACTTTGAGCCGCTGAGAAACTTGCCAGGAAGGCTTCAGTCGATACATCTGGAGGCTTATCTCTCAGAGAGACTGGTGCACCATGGGTAGCCACTGCGGCATCCTTTCCCGATGAGTTGGTAGCAGCTGATGCGTCAGTCGAACTGGATACTTCCAGTTCAGCCTTAACTGGTTTAGATTCTTTCTTCTTGATGACGAACCGCTCTCGAGGAGCAGGAGCTGTTGGACTTTTCGAGCTTTCGGTTGATGCCTCTGATTTTGGAGCTGCCTGGGTTTTCTGGACATCCTCTGCTTTTGTCGCCCGTTTAATTCCAAAATCTGGCAGAGGTGGTAATTCCCCACCCCAGCCTACTAACACACCTGGAAGAAAGCGCAGCGGTTTCTGTGAGTCCTGACTGTTGGTCTTCTCTGATGCAGACGGTTCTTCCGAAGACTCTGCAGTTGGCTCATCAACGTCTTCAGTAGTGTTAAGTGGTTTGTCTTTCTCGTTTTTATGTGCAGGAGTCAAGGAAGAGAGGAACATTTTCTCATCCTCCTCTGTTGCTGCCATTTCTTTTGTAGAAACGGTGATGGGCTTGATTTCCGGAATAATCCTGGGAGTTTCGTTCATGTCCATGGGAAGAAAATCCCTTCTTGGTCTCTGTCGAATTATGAGTCCGAGGAGAAGGTTGGAGCGGTTGTTTTCTAAACCTGTCAAATGAAAAGATTCATTAAGTTTGAAGGATGAGAAATGTAATGTCATTTACGGGGGAGAAGATCATTTAGCCTTCAGGTTACCTGGCCCATCAAAGGGAACAAGCTGATGTGGAACTTTTTCAGTGGCACCCAAAGGAATGAGATACATGTCCTTCACTTGTTTCAGGTTATTGGACACCACCCCGAAACGCCTACGACTGCTGAAGTAGGCATACAGAAGAGTATAGGCGATCTCATCTTCCTCCGTGTCGGGGGAGAAGCGAATCAGGCACACCTCCTTTAATAAAAGAAACAGCATGTGTCAGTAAAATCTGCAATCCGTGCACAAGAAGTTGACCATAACTCTTCGACGGAGCAGCTTTATAATGCATCACATGACATTACAAATCTGGATGTTAATTGTCTGGACATGAGCTGCTCTTTAATGTAATATAATATATTTAATGACTGAGTTTAATGATAGGCTGTATAATCCCTTTAAGGACGAAAGCTGCCAAAAACTCACTTTTGTTCCAGTTGCCCGGATCTTCTCCAAGTAGTCCCACACTGTCGTCGGACTTATCCTCCCGCCAACTTGAATGCTGTCTGGAAGGTCCTATTGGGAAAAATAAAACCTGTATGAAGTCTAAAAAAAACTTTGAGGAAGGTAAACAAACTCAAATGATGTTCAGTTGTGTACCTGAGTCACGTTGTCCAAAATGCCTGAGACGGGGAACGCTTTTGTTACGAACTTTGCCACAGAGTGCATGTGAATGAGTCCTTGCCACAGGGAGTTCAGGTTGGAAAGGAACATGGCCTCCTCCTCTCTTCCAGCTTTATGATCCAACCTGGGAGGAATATAACAGAAATGGAGCATGCATGCAAAAACAAGTAGCACCCAAAAAAAAAACAATCGGCGTCAGAAATGACTGCTTACCTTCCTTCGTAGCCTGAATGAGCATTTCGGAAACTTTCCTCTAAAACAGTGAGGTGCAGATCGTCGTCAATCGCAGGTGTTGCTGTGCTCTTCCCCTCTTCTGCTTTGGTGGATTGCCTCCGAACCACTGTAGTGGCAACTTTGACCACTTTGGTTGGTGCTTCCTCTGCAGGGGGCGCCATACGACCTTATTGGAAAAGAGAAAGAAGTAGCATGACAAGCTGGTAACTGGTGTGTAAGCAGAAAAGGTGGCAGCAAAGGCCGGGCATGAAGACTACGAGGAGGTCCTCGGGTCAGGGTTTACCTGTGCAGATTTTGCAGTGTAGGTCAAATAAATGAGACTTGTGTTGACTGGTGGTGTCTTTCGCTGTGTTGTCACTCGCTGCTTTCTTCTCAGGGGATCCTGGAGGTTCTGCTGGGACTTCTGTCACTTTGGGAGGAGGCTCAAGCTGAAAAGAGAAAAGAATTTAAATGAATTGAAGCAGACGTGTGTGTCCCCTTCTAATAAATATACAGTATGTGAAGGATCATTTTTGTTGTGTCCCATACCTCTGCAGGCTCAGGTGCCTTCACTGGTTCTTGGCTCTCAATTTCAATTTCACCTTTGTGTGTGATCTTCGTGATCGGCCGTCTCTCTACCTCTCTTTGCTCTTTTTCAATCATCTCAATAGTCTGTAAAATGAGAAATTGATTGCTTTTTTAGAGGGCTACTGATTGTTTTGCATTCCAAAATACATTTTTCATTTTAAAACGAATGTGACAAAAGAGAACATCTGAAAATATTATGTTAATACTACTTTGTAAGCTTTAACTTATGCGATTGTAAGCACAAACATTAGTAGGAAAACTATAACAAAGACTTCGGCATCACTTACATGTCGGTTCTCCCTTTGTCGCCAAGCAGCCAATTCTTTCGAGGCCAGTTCCTCGGGGCTCATTCGAATCAGGTTACCAGGAGAAATTTCTCCTTTGAGAACCCTCTTAAAGAGCACCTACAAAATACAATTTACAGTTAAATATGTTTATATTAAAACTCAAACGCAACGCCATGAAGCTTAACTTTTGGATCATACATGATTTGAAACAGTACTTACATTATTTTTAGTATCCTTGAGGTTAAACATTAAACTTCTGTACTTGTTCTTGTATTTGTTGTCAGTGTCTTTATACAGGTAAAACAGCTCTCGCTCCGTCTTTTTGGCAACTTCAGTGGCTCTCTCCACGGAGATGTTAAAATCAGACTCCTTTAACCTAAAGCACAGAAAGCATCACGTTTGGTTCACTTCAGTAGTTTGTAACGTTTTTCAATAAAACAATTTTTTTTTTTTTTTTACATTGCTTTCATTCATAAAACACTTACCTCTGTATAAGGATTTCTTTCAGAGAATCGCGCACACTTCGCCTGATTGCCTCTACAGACACAGGTTTCTTTGAAGCAGACGTCTTACTTTTCAGACCTGTGGGGAGAGAAGGGAAAGTTTGTGATTACGTTATCTAATATCTAAGAAAGGACAATCATAATTGTTATTCTCTTCTGTATTCAACAGGAATGTAAAGCACGTTGATGATATAATGATGATGGATGACCTTCGGGGATATTGGTTTTGCAGCATTATTTGGGTTCCCAATAATAATAAAAAGTGCAGTATGTCATAATGTCTACAAAACAATATGCCATAGAAATGTAGCAATATGTTGCGAATTTCATAGAATATTTTGCTATAGAAATTTAATGGAAAAAAAGTATAGTATATCCTAAAAATGTAAATAAAAATATCACGTCATGTTATTTAAGAAAAGTCAGTATAATATGTGATACAAATGTCAACAGTATGTCATCAAAAATGATAAATATTATAGAATGCCACAAAAGACATAGTATAATGGCATAATAAACGACAGCAATGTCTCTTAGGATGAGTGCAGCGTGATTCATCCAGCAGAGGGAGACACACACCGAGTTTTCACACGGAAGCCTGGGGATAGTTTGATACTGCAGGGAGACAGACTACAAATGCTCCTCCATGCCATGCAAGTAACTGCAGACGGCTGTAAACGACTCAAAAATGAGTATGGAGTTTCCATTATGAACGTTGAAATGCCATTGAACACAATTTTTGATTAAAAAAAAACAACAAATATCTCTGGTTATGGCTGAATAAAGTGAGGTTTATTTTTTCTCTTCTTCTGCTGCCGGTTCAGTTTTGGTCGTAGAGCGATTAAGACTTATCCTGCTGGAATCTGTGTTTTGCTGAATGCTGATTTAGTTCAGGAATTGTGATTTGTTTAGGAACAAAATGGTTATAATGAGCATTTAGCCAAGCGTCTTCATGTTATGTGGGTATGCCACATGAGTATGTTGCTAAATGTTTATTGATGTCAAATGAAACAACAAATTACTGCTATGGCTCTAATTTCTAGGATTAGAAACAATATCAAATAAATGGGGATTCAAACTGATCATTTTGTTTTGAATTTCTTCATTGCAAAAAAAAAAAAATATATATATATAAAAAAACAACAAAAATATAATCTTAACCATTCCACAGCAATGAAATGTACCAGGTACCAAATTAAGACAGTAGAATAGGTAATGTTAGCCCGCTATATTATATTCGTGACTTCATTCAGTCTGTGCCCACTCATCTTAAACCCTGAAAACCATTACTGACATCTGGTACATTCTTTAGGTAGACACAGAATCAAATATTCTGGTCATATGTGCAGCATATGTAACCATTGCAACTAACTCTCATAAGAAGTGAAACACTGTGTTATCTCTGAAAACACAGGGTTTAAGTTGCCTTGCTAAACCCAAATACTGTTTCGTAGTCCGGGCCTCTGACCTTGAACCAAAATGTGTTATACAATAAACAGAACAAGCCAAAAAACTACTTATTTTTACATTCCCAGCCCCTACCTGTTTTATGAGCCGATTCTGTGGAGTGTCTTCTCTCAGGATCCTATTTAAGAAGAAAAGTGCAAAAAGCACATTCGCCATATTATTAATTCAGTTAGTCATTAAAAATAATATATACATCTAAAAATGAACTAGTGAAAAATACACCACATTAAATATTATTACACCCCCAGCAAAAGGTTTTAAAAAAATACAGGGTGAGTTGGATGTGTGGGAAAATGTACTAAACTTTGGTGAGTACACAATGTTAACAGCACACCCACGTGTAAGCCCTCTGTACAGGCAAGGTAAAGGAAAATGACAACAAACCCTTGTGTAGTGGTAACACTGGCTATGATTAAAGTCAGAGGATGAATAAGCTGGGGGAACAAATAAAATATCCTACATATATAAAACATTTAAAGAAAAGCAATGATCAAACAGCTTTAATAGGGAATTCATGGTGACGCCGCTTACCAATCTTACTGGTCTGACCCCCCCTGACGTGAGTTTCTGAGAGGGTCCCGGTTGGGGCTTGGGAGGCGGCTTCGGTTCCTGTACCTCCACCTTTGCTTGGACTTCCGGTTTGGCTGCAGCCGGGGGATCCGGCTCCACCTTTTTGCTTTCCTCCTCGCAGCACTTCAAGCACACGTACATCTGGTCCTCCTCCTCCATCTCGCGTACTTTCGTCAGATCAAGACCAACACAGTCGCCGTGGAACCAGTCGTCACAGCGACCGCAGCCTACCATGAAGCTGAACAAAGTGTGGATATTATTAAAAGGTGCTTTCGCAAATAACCATTCAGGGTATTTTTTACACTGTGCATACACAAAAACACTACAATTACTTGTACAAAAATGATTCATAGCTTCCATCACCTTACCCTCAGTATATCTCTTATGTCAGGTCTTAAAGGGGAGAGATCAACTGAAAATCTAAAATATATAATTTCCTTTTGTTTTGGAAACATCAGCTGTAGGGATGTCTGCCTTGTCTCCAATAGAATTAAAGTGTGTATTGTGGTGCTCAAAGCGCCAAAAAAAAAGTACATTTGAAGGACTCAACAGCACTGTCTCTTTCCAGAAATCATGACCTGATTACTCAAGATAATCCACAGACCTTGTTGTGACAACCACAAGCCGACCGCCATATAACACCATTATAGAGGAAAGAAGGCAGACATCTTTACAGCCGATATCACCAAGGCAACTCATAAAAAAAAAAAAAAACTAGATTGATAAATAGAACAACATGTAAGAGGATTTTTGGGATTAATTGTCCCTTTAAAGTCGCTCAAATATTATACATCAACAATTGAATGTTCTGTAACAAACTAAAGACCTCACCTGTCGAGTTTAATACAACATACACTGAGTCTGAGTAACAAAACAATGATCTGCCTTGCAACACTTACATGTTGTTGTGGTGATTTTTGCAGAGGCCACAACAGTTGTTTCCATCCCATACAGTCTCGCTGTTAGCGGGTTGCTCCTCAGACATGTCCTTCTTCACAGGAGCGTTGTCTGGAATGAACAGCTGCGGCTCATCCACGGATATGCTTCTTGCGGTTTTACTTTTCTGTCTTTGAAGGATCTTCTCTGGCTTTTTCAGTTTGGCCTTATCCTGCCCTCCTTCCTCAGGCATTTTTAGAGAAGGGCCTGGACGAGCGTGCGCCGGGTTAGTGAACTCAACTTTGGGGATATTGGGAGGATGAGTATGTTTAGCTGGTCCCTGTTGATCAACGCGGTTGCCAGATGATGGGCTCTTCTTCGCTGCAGAGCCAGGAGTACTTGGCGGCTTTGGCTTCACTTTACTCTCTCCTGTACCTTGTGTCTTCTGCATTTTAGGAGCATGCTCACTTTGGATGTTTTCTGCAGGCCTTTTCAAAGGTGAAATGTCTTTCTTGTCCTTTGGAGACTTTAGTTTGTGCAGGTCTCCTCTTTGGATTTTGGATGGCATGCTGTGGGATACTTTATGTCCCTTAATCATGTTGTTTGGTTTATCTGAAACCAAGTCCTTATCCTTGATAGAAGTCAGCTCTTGTTTTGCCTTGGGCAGTGTTTGGACCACCATCTGTTTTTCCTTATCATCACTCTTATTAGTAACCGTAGTTCTGTCATTCTCAATTTTTTGTGGCTCTTTGATGTCAGATTTTCCTTTAATAACTGGCTTTTGTTTTTCAGGAACACTTTGATTGTCAGGTTTAGTCTCTTGCGGGGAGGGACTTCCCAGTGAAGTCCCGTTGGAGGTCTGCACATCATTGGGATTAACATAAGGGCCCAGTCCGAGGGCTGCACCACCAGCAGAGCTCTTCTCATTTACATCCACAACTGCCACTTTCCCAGGTGTGGGATTCTGTACACTGACAGTATCATCTGGCAGCACAGCAAACCCAACGTCCCCAGTGTATGAAATACCACCGCCAAGGCATGCAGCCTGGCTCACTTCAACGGTGTGAGTGTAAGAGGGTCCAGGAAGCAACTCAATCTTGAATCCTGCAATCGTGACGGTCAATCGTCTCAATACAACGGAAGGCTTCAGCCATAGTCCACCATCAAAATGATTTACATCAACTCGCCCTCCCAGAGATAATTCTTTCTTCAGCTGGGTGCCTTTGACTCCTTTCTCAATAAGAAATGTCTTCTGCTGCCTGTTGGCTGGTTTCCTTCCTGGTCGCGCTGGGGTCATGGTGTCGGTGGATGTGCTAGCAGGTTTTGGACCACTGCTACATTCTGTTTCAACAAGAAGAACAAAAACATAAAAAAACGTGTCTCACACCATCTCCAATTTGAAGGTGTGATGTGCTGGAAACAGGGACTCACCGTTTTCGGAGTTGTGTGGACGTTTCTTCGGCCTGCCAACAGGTCGCTTGACTTTTGTGGTTTCTTCAGCTGTCAGTTCACCGCTGAGGCCTGTAGATGCTGCACCATCAGCAGAACCTGCAACAGCCAAAATAAATAAATGTATATTATCTCACTGTGTATTAATATAAGTGGCAAATTTACAAAAATGCTGTTTCTTGAGATAAAGGCCAAAACATGTAATCATATTCAGAATACATAATCACAATATGTTAAAGAATACAGGCTCTGTACCTAGCTATCATTAGCAAGCAGTATATATGATGATATATAAATAAAAAAAAGTGTTCAAAACAACTGCAGACTACTTTTAGTTTAGGTAGCTTGCAACTGAGGAAAGACCAAAATGCTTCCAGTGTCCAACAGATGATAAAGATGAAAATATATTCCATTCTGTAATACCTCAAATCATGTTATTAATGTTAACGACTTATTTACTAACGTTGCCAGTGAGCAATATCTAAATCTAGTAATCGCCAGAGAAAAGATAACAGATTTAAGTGAACTTTTAATTGAGGTTTGGAATAAATATCAATATTTTTGTATGTATTTCTATTCGTCTTTTGACTTACCTGCTGAGCCAGCAACTGGAAAAGCTGGGTCCTCATTGTCCAATAGATTGAACTGAGAGCTTGCACATCCAAACATGGGGTCTTTGTCACTGAGCATGTTCTTCAGTGAATCTTCGAGTTGGACTCCTGTCCCAAACTCATTACTGGCTTCACATTCCGAATTCTGACCCGTTATCAGGGAGTCGTCCAACTGGTCACTGGGTATTAAATGATTAAAGGTGTCCACAATATCCATGAATGCTGCTGCCTTCCTGCATGAAAACACACAGAGAAGGGAATGCGGATGTCAAATACATACATACATTATGTATTCATTTAATATGTTATATACACACATTTGTTAGAGAAAAAATGGTCATGACAGTATTCTCCCTGGAATGCAACACTGTAGAGATAGTCTACATTTTAATAATTTAATTATTTTGTAGATAATACATTTGGTGTCTGAATTATTCTCATTTTTGTCTTTGTTAGAATTATCATTGTTGAAGGAAAGAAGCAAACAATACTACAGATGAGTCGACACTCAGAAATAAAAGCACATGAAAGTTACAGGTACATCAACGGATTATACAACAAGCAGGCCAAGGACATCAATTCAGAGAAAACACATGCATTCAGTCAAAAGGGGATTTAAATTGATTAAATGGATTAGCTTGTCTAAATGTACATGCTTCGACAGATTGTTCCACTTGGGTGGAGCATAAGAGCCATTTTTCCAATCGTAGTAGTAACTAAGATTCTCAAAGACCAAGTGTTCTTGGAGCCTGGTGCAGTGTGAAATTATAGTTTAAAAAAGCAAGTAGGTTTCCAACAAGTGCTTTGCACTTTACACATTTCTGCTGACCTTGGATTCCTCACCATGCAATGTAATTAGTTTTTTTCAGTTTTCCCAATAATGTGATGATAATCAAATGGGAAAACTGAAGCAATATGTGAGGTGAAACAGAAAACCATAGGCAACATTATTATTATTTTTGTTTTTGCTTGCACTCAAAGGTCTGCTGATGCTTTTTAGTTGAGGTGGGGGACCAATACAGATCAACTTTGAGTGACCCGGTTGGTCTTTCTGGTTAATCAAACCACCACTCTTTCACATAGAGGTTTGCACGTAGGGAAAACACGAAAGGTGATTGATTTCTGACGGAATAACCCGTATAGTTTGAAACAGAGTAACGGGCTGCCTACAACTTCGCTTGTGGGATGTCTCCATCAACTGTAAATAAATACTGCCTGATTTCCTGCAACGTTAGGGCAACGTCGCGCTAGCATCTCAGTTTTTGGCCATTTCCTTGGGTCGTTCACGTTACACGTTTACATTATCGAAAAGTACGCACCGCCGATAACCTTAATGTATATTAACACAAGTGAAAGAAAACTAAAATTCATTCAACCAACTTGAGGAACCTCCAAATAGGGAAGCTAGTGTAAATCATCTACTAGTTACCGTTTTTAAAATCACGTTTACAACTAACAATCGTGACGTTTTCACTGTTCAATTCGAGTCTGAATTGTACAGTGGAAACGTAAAAAACCGTTGATCTGATGTCACGTAATGTAACTTAACGACCGTACGAAACACTGCGTTTCTATGGGGAGGTTCTCCTAACGTAATGTTTGCTAGTTAGCGTGCTAACGCTATAGGACAGGCTAACAACAATCCGCTGCAGCTTGCTAGCATGTATATTAGCAAGCTAACGGTAACTTGTGAAGGGAGTTACCACCCACGGTAACTCACAGTTTAAAACTCTTACCACTGTACACATAACATTTAAAAAATATGTAGCAGGGGAAGCTAACATATGTTGCACTCAATGTATACACGTTTAGTTGGGAAGCTCCCGACGCTGAATCTGTCAGACGGGCTAGCTAGGTCGCTTTAGCATAGGCCTTTAGCTACCAAGTTTGTTTGTAGCCCCGAGTGTGGCTAACGGTCGTTAAATGATCACGCCCACATCGCACCGCTTGCACTTATATTGAATAATCGTCTTCATATACATTAAAGTCTCACCTCTTCCTTCATACAACGCTGTATCCAACTCGTGTGGGGTTACATACTAGCACAGCTGCTCCCAGCAACTTCCTCGAACTCGGCCGTCATTCGTCCTGCTGCTGCAAAGCCGCTGACAGGCAGCGCTTATAGTCACGTGGTTTCTGTTTACAGGTAGCATGGCGGTTGGGAATATAACGCATATCCACGGCATGGTTTTCAATCTGCGTGCTTTGTAAACATGAGCGCAGAGGGGTTTGGGATTCAGTCCCACAAAGAGAAAACATTTTTTAGTCATTTACATATATAAAAAGTTAAATATTGGCCTTTTTTTTTTTACATTCGAGAGGCAGATTCTAGCTTTTGTGTAAAATAAGATACATACAGGAACCATGAACAACAATTTTCAACCCTGGTGAATTTGCTTTTTTTTTTTAATTAGCAAAAAAGGCAAGTCAAGAGTTCATAAAATACCACTAAAGTACAAATAGTGTAGTTACCACACAATCCCAATATACCGTCCACAAGCAAGTACTTTTTTGACATGCTCGCTTTTAGAATAATTTTTACTTTTCACAATAATTTAATTTTAGCTTAAAAGCACACATCAGCAACCCTAACTTTCAAAATCCTAATCGACTCATTTGTATAATTTATAAGACAAATCTGTCCATTTCTACCGGAGGAAGAACTTTTGATGAACCTGAACGTTTGGTGAAAAAAAGGTACATTTCACAGACAATACAGTAAAGTATTTAAGAGATAATTTTATTGAATGCCAACCCACCAATAAATGATTATTAAATAGCAGGACGGTTTTCTCTTCACCAGCACTGCAGCCCTTTGCTCTGGCTTTTACACACCTGAGCAGATTGACACGTCATGTCATATCTCCATCTTCTACAGTGTAATTTTCACTATATTGTGCAGTACATAACTTTGACATCACAATTTAAAAAGAAAATACTCATTTCATTTGACTATAAAAAAAAATCATAGCAAATGTGCCCAAAGAGGAATGCATTAGGATTATTATTGGAATAATTGCTCTTTAAATCTTTCATTTGGCTCTAATCCATACCACAGAACACCCTGATCCACTGCTGCCCACGCCATTCGCACCGTGGTAAACGTGGCAGCCCACTGTCCTGACGGAGACACTACGATAGCACCGCCTGCACCGCGGACACGGTCTCCCATGTACTGCAGAGACAACCGGGAAGCATCTGCAAGTGATTTGCCTGCAGAGGGGGAAGCAAAATAGATGGAAAATACTAAAAAAAAAAAAAAAGGTCCTTCCACAATACAATGGACACAAATCAAGCCATTGTTGCTGCCATGTTCAGATACAGTAAATAAGACCTAAAAATCTGCAAAACCATGTCATTTAAAGTCATAATGTTAAAACAGCTTAATCAAAGTATGAACTTGTTTACTTGAGTAAACAGACAAGACCACATTTCATTATTTCAGACCTACTGTATATAATGCATTTTTAATTGAGTTATTTTAATATGTGGAGAGTAAGACATAGACAAGTTTGTCACAGCTCAACCTCATTAAATAAATGCAGCCATATTAAAAATGGTCATACCATCAAATCAAATTCTGTAAAAAAAAAAAAAAATAAAGTAATAAATACACAAATATTTGTGTTAAAACTGTATTGCTAGAAAAAAAAAGGCTACAGTCCAAACCTTCAGACATTTACACTATTAAATTAAGACCAGATAAAGTCTGAATTAATAGTGATAAAGTGTGATAATTCACCTTGTTCAACATGTGACAGGATCAGTCTGGCCAACGTCACTTTAAGAATAGACTCTCCATGACCCGTAGAAGACACTGCACCACTGAAGTTGTCTGCGTATCCTCCAGCACCTTATTTACAAGAGAGAACACGGAGAAGAAACTTCACGCATTGGTGTCCCCAAATATAAATATAAAAATGAATAATAAAAAGAAAGTTGAGAGTATAACTGAAATGATGCATTGCTCTTAAAGTGTAGCTTGTTCAGATAAAGTAACTGTAATAAAATGTGATAGAATCGGACTTAATGATGATGACTTCTAATTTGATTTAATCTCCTTTTAACTCCAGCTGAGAAGTGTAGAACGTGCTATTTGAGATGAGTGCAAGTAAATGAAGTCATACCAACGATCGGAGTGTCGCCCACTCTGCCGACCATTTTATTTCTAATCCCTCCGGTTGATGTTGCACATGCAACATTGCCAGCAGAGTCCACGGCAACCGCCCCGACAGTATCATGGGCCCTGCGATGAGAACAAAAGGTGATGAAGGTGGCTTATATATCCTCTCACTCCCCAACGCAGAGCCATTCTCTAGGTGATCATCGTTTCAGAATTGAGAAGTAATTTAACAAGCATCACATTTAATGGACCTCAGAATAATGACATTGTGAGCCAAGGTTAATTAACGTAAATGCAGTGTTTCTGTCTACATTTGGTCCTCTAGAAAACATCCTCTTCTGTTTATAAGCACATTCCTCGCCATGCAGACTCCAGGGTTTATCATTATTATTTGATATCAGGTTAGTGTCACACCAGGCTAAATATAGATTTATGAGGACATCTCAGTCCAGACTAGAATGGGTCAGTCAATCACTGCAGATACGTACCACTGGCAGTTGTAATCCTCAATTAACCCATGAACATAATTCTTGCTTTTCATCCACTCTTTCCTCTCATAGTCAGACACCAGCGTATCCGTGGGAACCGTGGCCATGCCGATGCTCTCTGCGAACAGGTTTGCACCTCTGTCTGTCAACATGACGTGGGGCGTCTGGAAGGTTCAACGGCACAAAACATGGGAGAAAAAACACAAACAGAAAATGGGTACCATCACATTTGCATTGATGGGCAATAACACTACTTCATTGGTGTTGTGTTCATTGCACACACAAGCTGTTTGCATTAGAAACCCAAATGGCTAATTAAATCAGTGCCTTGCTAACCACCGGTGGTCTCTTTGCGGTTTCTTTTAAAGGGAGACAAAAGCAAAGTATTTAGGACGACACCTTTTCCATCACTGCCCGCGCCAGTGTCACGGGATTGGCAATGTTCTTCACTGAAGACACGGCACCACTGGCAAGTGTACTTCCATCCATAATGATGGCGTCCATCTCCACCTCTCCCTCAGTGTTCAGCACTGCTCCGTGTCCTGCAATCACAAAATACAATGCAGGTGCAGCTGAAAGTGAAATGTCCATGAAAACAGGTGGGCCTTTATCAAAGAGAGATGATGAGGCTGGAGGTAGGATTTCCTTCTGACTTTGTGTGTGGAGGTCTCACGTTGCCTGCTAGACCCTCTAAGTCCACAGGGGGGCAACAATGCAGTACAAAAGGACAGAGTAACATCATTGAGGTCCAGTTTGTATGTATTTGTAAAGATTTGTGTGGTACAAAAAAACATGATTTCTAGTGGTGTTTATGTATAATTCAAAAGCTTCTAAGATGCAAAATGTAGTTTTAATGTATCTTATTGTATACACAAAAATAGGTTAACATCTATGTGAAGCATGTTGGTAGATGCTGATGATGATGATGGCTGATTTGCTCACGTGGAAAATGTACCGAAAAAGTAAAAAGTAAAAAAAAAAAGTAAATTAAGATATTATGTTATTCCATAGAGTGTAAAGACAACTACCTTCTATTGAGGATGTTTATGTCTTTTAAGATTGCTGGGGTCACCATGAGGGCGTGACCCATACACATAATCTAAACAGATTAGATTTGGGTGCAGACTGCTTTTGGGGTTAATGCCAGATTATGAGGAGGATCCCCATAATCAGTCAGTAACCTCACTCGCCTCATCATCAGTCTGATTCTGGGTCTAGATGAATGTTTGCCTCACCGCCAGCAGATGGAAACATTGTGCTGCAGACAAATTAGGCTTGTGGGAAGGCACCGAAAATCTTGAGATACGGCAGCAGAGTATGGGTACAACAATGTTTTGGTTTTCTTTTTTTAACATATTCTCTGATGTCTCCTACATATGCAATTTTTGAATGCAAGTATTTTACAGCAAATGTGATTCAATTGACAGATATGACACTTAAAAATAGATTAAAGATAAATAAAAAAAAGTGCACAATAAAACCAGGCCGATTGTATATACAGTATGTATAAACTACTTTTAAAATGAAACATGTTTAACAGGAATCCATTTCATATGTAGGAGACTAAAGAGAATACAAAAATTAATAATAATAATTGCAGCGGTGATCATCAGTGACTGGCTCCTGTGTGGACAAGCAGGAGTTGTTTTGTAAACTGATGTACAAGTGAATAATAATAATAATAATTTGTTTCCTAAGATCTATTTAAATCTCTTAAGATTTTAAATCTTTTAAGATTTGAATACAGTCCAGTTTATTAGGTACTAAAATTAATGCGTTTGAATTAAACCAGCCTGCAATGAATCCAATAAACTGGAGTTGTATACATTGGTAAAATGTAGCTTTGTGTGCATGCAAGTGTGTCTTTATAGTTAATAAATACTGATTAGAATAATTCATTATACCTGCACTAAACACAGCGTTATCTTCCAGAGCCCTCACGGCTGCCTCAACAGCATCCAGTGCACTTCCTCCTCTTCCCAGCACTGAAAAACCCTCACGAGCTGCAGCCTTTACTCCATCAACAGAAGCCTTGGACAGGTCATCAGGTATGGTCCACGCCCCGCCGTGCACCACCACAACGGCTGTCTTTAAGTCCCTGCAGGAAAAAACACAGAGTGTTTTATGGAGTCTCACAAAAGCTGAGGAAATATTGGTTTGCTGATATCTACACAGTCTTGTTTGTGCTTTTGAGGTAATGATTCTTCAAAAGTTTAGATGTCTATCTGATAGTGTTGTAGTTAAATGTAACTGCTGCAGTCCCACCGATATTGATCATCTTGCCGATCATGCTACAGGACTGACACGTGACTCTATTGCCCCTCTTAAAAAAAGAACAAAAGACACAAAGAAAATTAGCTCCATGCTTCATCCTTCAAGTTCCCAAAGAGGACGGGACTTTCAAGTGGGTCACAGGAGAATTTATTTGGGTCGCCAGTTATATTTGCAGAATTTCTACTCCTTTCCTCTAGTCTTTTATTGAACATTTATATCTGCAGTACACATTTGAGCCACACGAGGGAGCCTTAATGAATTTATTCTGATAATTGTAGCCTATTTCTACTGTGAAAGGCGGCATACATTCCTTACTAAAGAGAGAATAAAAAGAATGTGACATCCTGTTAATGAGGCCTAAATGCATGTATTTGATCTTTCTATACATAACAAATGTGTTTTCCATAACACATGCATTAAACAAAGTTGTGATTTATCAAATGCATGTCTCTCCTAAATGGCTGCTTTGCCTGTTCCAGATAATATAAGGTGAAGTGGAAATGTTCATTTACTCATTTGTTCTGCTTAAATCTGCTCTTTCTGTTCTCCTAAAGGCTTCTGTGATGCCAATGTGCTTCTCTCCCCTTCCTTTGCACACTTGCTGCTCTCAGTGTAACGCTAACAAAATCGCAGCATCTCCACAGTATGCACCTACACACATCGCTGATCGTTTACCATTTTTAATGTTGAAAACTGGAACTATGAATGACATGCTAATTTAATTAACATAATTCTCTCCAAGCACTGTGAGATCAACAACAGGGTCAGGAAGTATCCGTGGATGTATTACTGATACTTTGAGACTCATGTTGATTCCAGTTCTTTCTTAGTTCTGGTATTGAATATTATCATGCAACTTTTTGAGATATGAACCTGCTGCAAATCTACACAACACACAGGTCACTGACACTGAGGTCCTGTTGCCCCCATTCACCCACTTCCAGACATATTGCATTAAATATTTTTCAGTTGTTTTTTGAGTATATGCAGCCAATGTGACTCTTTCACCAAACCAGAATCCCCAAAAAACTAAGTTTTAATCTCTCAGATTCTTAAATAATTAGTTATAAAAGACTACCAATTAGCTTGACTGAAAACACTGGAGAACCATCATTTATTAGAAACTAATAACAGACTCACAATACTACCCTGAGCCATTTTCTATGCAGCTTTCCTGCATTTTGCATAAACGTTGTAGTGGCTTTATTTCCACACTTTAAGTTTTGTACCTTTGCTGATCGTCTCGCTTCCTCCCGGGGGAGAAAACCTCCACCATGGTCACGTCACGTCGTGGGATTTGTCAAGAGTTGTGCCCCCATTCATCCCGAGTCACCACACGCGTGTCAAGATCAACTTCCGTCAAGCCTTTCAAAATAAAAAGTAAAAAATTAAAAGTGTTAATCAATTTGAAGAATAGATTTTGACCGACAATAAAAGGAGGCCAGTTCTGTTACGTTTGTGTTTCATGTAGTCATTTTTTTTATGTAGTTTTATTTTGAAAGTGAAGCTTGAAAACCCCGTTTGGATTCTCGCGCCTGGCTTGACGAAGGCGGGACCAACAGGGAGAGGACAGAGTTTATCAACCGGCTAAGCAATCACAAAGAGGTCCCTTCATCACTGCTTACATAATAATCTTATTAATTTCCTATTATCACCAAGTTATATGGAAATTAAGCAGGAAACCCTTAATTGCACCAAAAATATACAAACAGGTAAACACTCCAAGTTACCATCACCCTCCCTCGTGTGACTCGTAGGCAGGTCAGTTAAGTGCATTAGTGAAAAAATATCAACTTCAAGGAGAATCAGAAGCAAACTTAAAAGTATATAAAAGTAAGTTCAAACATGTATGGAATGTAACACGCTGCAAGTCTGATACAGAAACTGAACAAAAGACAAATTAGAAGAGATAAACAAAACACTGAGGCTCCTTAGATGCTCAAAGCATTACACTCATCCTGCGTTTTTAAATAGAAATATTCAAAAATCAACTTCAACCTTGAAAGGCGTATCTGCATCACATGGATGTACTGCACTGTCGCTCTTTGGTCACTAGAGGGCAGTAAGAATGCGTCAAATCCAAGTTGGAACACTGATTAATTGCAGCATTAATACAGAGTGTTGACATTAAAATAGTGTCCGTCACAGAAGTCCACTTTGTCTAAAGTGACCTGCAGCAGTCTGATACAAGTCTTATTCTCTCTGCACTGATAAACGTTTATAAGCTATTTTCCCATTCACATCTCTTATTCTCTATCCCGTAATGCCACAGTGAAGGAGCATAATGTGTGTGTCTCTTCTGTTTAATTTCAATCTGCTTTAGTCTAAATGCACAACCATACCATAGGATTACAAGATTAAACCACATTTACAGTCATAGTCATCACTACCATTAGTAGCCACCGTAACAGCGGCAGGATTATCATCATCTTCGTCATGAGTCATTTCACTGAATGAAACTAAATCAGTGAGGGTTCAGCAAGCATGAAATACAAAGACAGTGCTGGCCGACATGGGCCCAGTCACTTATTTTAGGTTATCATTCAGGAAAAAGAAAATTGTGTCTTATATCAGGGAGACATTTATCGTTAATTATAAAATGAAATGGCGAGGATATGCGATCAGTACTGGCTCCTTCCAGGCCTGCTTGTCATATAATATGAATATAGAGGCGCAGAGAAAAAATGGTTAATAAAACCAAAGGTGCATGGGTGTTCTGAGTACTGCATGTGACAGCGTATTGGTGTTAGCGGAGGGGGGATATGTTGAGTATCTCAAGGTGGACAGAACATCATTAGATTTTACAGGCAAATTTAATTGGGTCTCTGTCGAGAACATCAGAAATCGACTGTCATTCACTTAACACCGGTGTCTGTATCCCCTCACAGCCTTTATGACTTGTGAACAGTGCCGTCAGAATCAACTCGAAAGGTCAAGTGGAGCTAGAATCGGTCATTCAGCAGCCTCTTCTGCTCACATCGAATAGTGAGTAAGCAAAGCAGTCTGTGTTCCCTGCTGCAGATGACTTTGGGATTCAAGTCACTTTTATGTCACGACAAGATGAGACAAACGCTTCCACTGCTGACACCACTGACATTGCTTCAGAGAGACTTCACATTGAAGCTCAGAGTATCTTATAATTCACAAGCAGAAAAAAAAAAAAACCTCTTCTTGACTCCTAATAGGACAGGAGGACTTTTAACAAATGAGGTAGACTGCCAGACATCGTATTGCATATTTGCAAGCACCAGAGTGAGAAAACCAATGAGGGATGATCTCAAACACTTAAAATAGCCAAAGTAAAACAAATATGCACAGTACACAAGAAATGAGAGCACTGGTGTTGCTCCCTTCCCATAAAGCCTTCAAATGCTATTAAAAATGGAATTAGTCGGACATAACGTTGCACACCTTTTCAAGGTGAGTGATTTACTTCATCATAATACGGTCAAATTTCTTCTTGGATTGTGAGATGTTAGAGTTGATCCCAGTTTAACCCACCAGGGTGAAAAATGTTCTTCTCTGAAGACCTCTAACATGAGTGCATTCGGATTAAACCATTTTGGAGAGAGAGGGTGCAGCATGGCCATTAAGGCGCACAACTAATGAAAAACAATCATTTATTCCCGAGTACATGGAATGAAAACGTTAGCATCAGAAATGATCCACATCCAGAGAAACCTCATGCAGGCGGCGTTCATCACCACGGACAGCCACACAGATCCAAGGCCACCAGGCTGCACTTGTAGCAAACAGCATAGTTCATTTGTCACACTTTGTCACAGGAACAAGCCATTCTGGGGAACTTTGGGAACTCTTGGGCCACTGCACATTCTGCCTGGCTGAAACTATAGGGACCTAGAGACAGTGTGGTTGGCACAAAGTGACTATGATGGTGTAGTCTAACTATAGACCTTTTCCTGTTTTATTCTCAAATGTAGCCTATAAGGGACTATTTGCACCATAAGGTGCATAAAACTTACACAATAAATCAACCGCAAATTACATTTTGAGGCGAGATTTATTGCATGGATCCACCCAAGTGCAACCTCAACTTTTGTTTCTAATCCACTGCCTGCACATCGCCCAATTGGTATGCGCTCAGCGGGGATGGTCTTTGTTTTCCAGCAGCGCCTGTCCCAGAATATGGCCAATAATGATGCTGAGGGGCGGGGAGCAGCGCGAGCCGCAGACCCAGAGAGTCTGGCGGGGAGCCGAGGAGAGGCAGCAGGCAGCGGTGGCAGCAAGGCGGAGCGATGGGCTCACACCTCTGAATCACAAGTCAGCCTCCAGTCGCTCACACACCTCCGACTCCCAGCTCAACATCCACTCGAGCATCGCGGAGAGCGGGACGACTAGTTTTCTTCTTTCTTTTTTTTTTTTTTGGTTGAGGGTTTTTTTGTATGTGCTTGTGGCGCTGATAAAAGACCAGACCGAAGCGGGATTAAGGTTTTTATAGTTGCATTCCGACGCTCAGCAACTGTCGCCTCACCTGCACGGCGAAGAGGTCCGCTGCGTTAATAATGCATCCAGATAAGTACTTACCTGAGCTGGTGGCCGAGAAAAGCAGCTTGGACCCCTCCTATGTGCACGCCTCGCGTCTGCTTACAGAAGGTAAGACAGGTGTTTTTTCCCCCACATCTACTCTCAGCTTTGCACGTAATTTGTTTGTTGTTTTTTTAACCAGAGGCATTCAGCCTGTTCCCCGCAGCTGAAAGCACCATTGCATTGCATTTCGCGGGAAGTGCACTGATCCAACCCAAGCTGCCCTTGACTCTTAATGCTGGCTCCATGGCAGTGTATTCACCGTGCAGTGTGTTTAATGGAGGGTGCTGCTCTTTGACTCCGGTGCACAACTTTTCCCAGGTTTCCTTCCATTGAGGGGAAGAAATGCAGTGAGCACAGAAAGTGAAGTGTGTTAAGTCAGGGAGACCCCCCCTCTGCCCTCCAAGGTCACGCTCCCTCACAATAAACTGTGTCAAGAAGTTCTCCGTGACAAAAGGGTGAAATGAGGAACTGCTCTACTTGTAATATCAGGATATGCTGATGTCATTATCACACCCAATCAAGCTGCATGTTGCTAGAGAAGACTTGGTTTTCAGCAAACTTCCACCTGGAGTCAGCTGGAAGCATTTACACGTCCGATGTTTTCTCAGAAGTGCAGGCTGAAATGTGAGCGCTGCTACTCGTAAAGATGTCTCATAGATTGTAATATGACAAAGAAAACGGCTTAATACACCATTCAGGTGAACGCAGTTTAGCGTGACATTCTCTTTATAGCACTACTTACAGTAACTGATGACCGCCATCAAGGTCACAGGGAGGACTTAACGCCATTTAGACAGATGCTCTGCAGTGTTTCTTCTGATTTAATGTTACAGTATATCTAAAGTATAGTTCTTCATACTGCCGGTAGCCTCGGCGTCATTCACATGCTGACAATGTGTGACTCTGGATGGGAAACTCATCATCGCAAAGCAAACACAAGAACTCATTCAGGCCTACAGATGTAACTTTTGCACTTCTCCAGCGCAAATCCAGACTTTTTGCTCTGAAGCACGTAGTCTGGTGAAGAGATATACTTTTATATCTGTGTGCTCTGAAGCAGTGAGATATACTTTTATTCTAAGTGTCAAAGGCCCAACAAACAGGAAAGCACTTGGTACCAAACACTTGAATGAAGTATATTAGATATAACACGACCAAATGAAACACAGAAACCTTCCATTTGTAGACTGTAAACCTTGAACAAATTCCCAGTTTTTACTCCTGTACAGTCTTTGAGGTGTTTGTTAAAGGTGGTCCAGTCAAACTGTGCGCTGCATTAATGTGCTCTGATTGGGCGTATTTGCTCTGGTGGCTGCTGCCCCGTGAGCTTCCCTGTAGAAATGTGTTGATGAGACACCTGACAGTCCCGCTCTCGTTCGCTAACTGTGATGCAGATGGGATCATCCGTCACACAGCAGACGTTTGCCAAATTGACTCGAGGCTGACTCACATAGCCGGGATACAAACAAAAAAAATGCTGTCTTTACCGCAGTGAACAGCATCAAGCATGTTAAAACGTGTTGTCCTTTTTTTTAAACCCCATTTTATTCAGTTAAAGCAGTTTGGGGAATTAATAACAGATTTGCAAGAACTTGCAGTCCCCCTGTTATATACAATATACATATAATACTGTGTTTTTGTATCAAGTATTTTGTTTCCAGTTTGCAACACAGAACAGTGTGCATCAAACACAATGAAGCACAATCGGAATAATAAACTGTCAGTCTCATATTGTCAACTCTGAAAGTGCAGAATACTCCATACACCGAATCAGAGTTTCCCAGAGTTGTTGTCGACTATCAGTCCCGTGCTCATGGATAATGCAGAATCATACATTCTTCAGCGGACGGCCACATAAACGGCCGTTTACAGATTTATAGATTCCCAGCTACATATCAGTGAATAGCAAAGCATGTAATCCTGCATTTATTCACGTCATGCACAATAAAACGGCATAGCATGGAATTACCATGGTCGATGTTAACAGCTCCATATTTATGAAAGTGAATGTGTCTTTAAAATTATGTTGCCTCCTTAAAAAATAATGTGTCTTTCAGCTGATTTAAAGCTGTTTGGGACAAAGCTCTCCCAGGGGTGGGGGTGGGGTGGGGGGGATAATTCTCCTTCAGAGCTCTGTCTGAGCTTCTTGTTGCCTTTGATAATTAAAGTAGTGATAAAACAGGGAAGATTACTTGAATACATTTGTATAATATATATTAAATGCAACATTAAAGAAGTCATGGGTTGTCTTTTCATGTTATTCCAAAAAACTGCACCTTTTTGGACACAAAGCCTCTTATTTCAACGTAGCATTTGCCCAGTGATTGCTAAGATTGTCACAGACGTCAATTCCTTCATGGGTTGCACATTAATTTGCCTTTGACTTAATAACGGTGCATTCTTTAACACATTAGAAAGGAAGCTTTAATTGATCCCAGTGGTTTGTCTCCATGCCACGTAGGCCAGCCCTGCCATGACAACGGCAGGATTCCTAAATAACGGTGAAAAGAACAGCAGACACAGAGGCAGAAATTAGATTACGGCATTGCTTGTCGAGAAAAACAAACCAGGTGTGTGTGTGTTTTCATTTTTAGGGGAAATTGCTCCACATTTCTTTTGCAAAGGAAAGATTTTGTTTACATTGTCACTTAGCATTTTGACGGGGTACGTTGTATCTCCGATGCCCTCAGAAGTGCTGCTCGGCACAGTGACAACACAAACAAATCTGCTAGAGATCTGAAGGATGTGGGCCTCTCTGAATTGAAGATGAGTATTGATACGGAGGAGACTCATGCTAAGTAGAGTGCAAGAAAGCAGGAAGATCAAAAAACATTTTTTCACAAGCACAACTTCATGATTTTGTCAGTTTATTGTCCATTTATTGTGGTATTTGGAGTTTAAACTGCCTCTGTCTTGAAACATCACATCGTCTGAGCTCCAAACAGCCTTTCATCCACATAATAAATTACTTTTGTACTCATCATGTCCACTTCCTCTCTGCATCTAGGCAAGCTCTGTTTGAGGATGAGTTTTCCCCCGAGCACTGAGCGCCACTTTCTTGCGGTCCTCATGTTTAAACACAGGAGGAAGTATTCTTAGAAAGAGAGGAAATAACCAGCAGTTAATTTCAGTGTTAATCAGTTTCTGCTTGCACACATTGTAAATGGCCATTCTGTGCCACATGATGAAAAGAAGCTCACACCATATTTCGGGCAATGACCCTTTAACTTTAATTAAAACGAACCAGACAATGCATGAACCCGTGCGGTGGACTGCAACTATTTCAGCCGTAGCTCCAGTCAGCCGATAACGAAGACCTATAATTAGATATTGAGATGGGAAGCTTCATTGAGTGACTGTTAAGAAGATTTAAATCTATGCGCGGAACATATGAGGCTTTAAATACAAAAAAAGGTTGCAGAACACAATCATTGTACAAATACAAACAGCAGGAGGCTTTTCAAAAACACAGATACACATGCAAGTGGCTTGCATGGACGTATAAATGATATTAAAAAGTGGTTTTGAAGACATGTTTAGCACGTAATCTACCCCTCTCTTATGTAAAAACTCACGTTTTCAGTGCATCCTCGTCGGCCTGCTCAGTATCCAGCAGGATCCCAGCAGTGACGGACACACAACGACCCATGCGGTGTGACCTATCAAAAGGACACAAAAATTACATTTCAGGAAAGTGATACATTGCATTACATTCTCAGCATTTAGCCGACGCTCTTATCAAGAGTGACTTACAATGAGTACATGGGTCGAATAAGATTAGACTCCAAGGTCGCGAGTATTTCAAGCAACTGAAAAGAGTGGATGAGCCGAAGCAGCAGCACTCAGACAAAAGATATAAGATAGCAGATTATGTTACTGTGCCTCTAGTGTTCGTATATAAGAGAGAATATATTTTTTAAGTCAAAGTGTAGGAGTAACAGTAGCATCAGGTATGTAAAAAACATGTAAATTACTGTCTTTGTGTTGCTTATGGTCTTTGCAAATACTGTGGTTGCATTTGAATGTTTAATAAATCACTTTTAATTCACTTGTCAGTGACAGATTTGAAGTGAGTGGTATTCTAATCATGGAACAAGTACACGCTGATGGAGGCTAATGTGCTGTTTCGTCCAACATACCAGTAATTACATTTACACAGATTGTCCCACCAGACAAGGAAATAAAGTGCTACGGGGAGCAGGATGCCAAGTAAACACGATTAGGATTGAAAAAAGGAGAAACACGTCGATCACGGAGGAACAAATGAAGGAGTCAATCAAAGAATGAATCGTGGCTGTGCGGTTTTTGCACAAATTTTATCTCCAAAAGTGTGAGAAATTAGCATTCATTAGTAATGAAAAATATGTGAATTTTAATTGAACAAAACAAACTAAGACATTCATTACAAACAACCCCATCCAACAACATATAAAGCACTTTCCGAATAATTGAGGCAACATCGGCAGATAGCTTTACTTAAAATAAACATCAACAGGGCTGAAGAGAAGTCAACAACTACTGATAAAAAATACTATGGGATGCTCAATTTGCATTCTGAATATTTGTATTGATATTTGCTTGAAGAAAATACAACAGCATCAAGTAAAGATATACAAAATATTTTACCTTCGTTCATCCACCCCCCAAAGTCCACTTCCCCCTTATCTAAGCCACTCCTCCACCCTGTTTGCCAAATTCAACTGTAAAATAACGTGTAGAAGGAACAAATAGTTTGTCAATAGTTTGAAAGTTGCTGTTGTACTGTATGAAGCCCAGCCCTGTATCAGGCACCAACACAGTTCCAAGCCAACACTGGTGCCAATACAAAACACACATCTAGAAGATACATCTACATTAAAATATGTGTATAACAGCCAGATGGATGGATGGATGGATGGATGAAGAGAATAATATATTTTCCACTCAGCCCCTCACGTTACTGGCGTGTTTAAGAGTAGCATCTGATGGTGTGATGAGGTTGATCCAACTTCCAACTTTATAATATCTATAATTTCTTGTAAATTTGACTTTAGTCTCAGAGAAGTTTTCTCTTCATCAGTTAAGACTAGGTTGAATAAAATGTCCGTAATTCTTCCTAAATGTATGCCTTCAATATCTCGCAAACTTGTGAGTTCTTTTTTCCTCATAAAGAGTTTTCTTGGAATATTACCACCTTCCCCCAGTGCCATAACTTGTTATTAATATATATATATATCCATATATATATATATACTATATATATATACCTATATATAATTATTCCTATGATATATATATATATCATCCTATATATTATATATATATATATATATATATATGTATATATATATATATGGTAATTTCCTATGGTAATTTCCTTCTTTTTTTGGTTTTACCTAGAATGGCACATATATTGTATGTCTGTCTTGCATTTCTAATAAATGGATGATTATTGAAACACTATTATGATTAACGTGTATAATCTGCTTGCCTTTTAATATGTCATTTGCATGAATAGTAATGCATTTTTAACTTCACTGTCCATCACACGCTCGGCGGAGGATTCGAAGACGGCCCTATAATTAGGTTGAAGATTTAATAGGTTATCACTGTGTCAACGCCTGAATACAATCGGCCTCATTGCAGCTCAGTTAAAAACACATAAACAGCATGTGGCCAAACAGTGGCGCATATTTCCAACCCCATGCAGGTACATTCATGAGTCCAGAGTGGGGAAAGGACAAAGCTAATGGCACGTCTGGTCCACTCTCCCCACAAGGTCCACTCTGCCAAGCAGAGCTCTATTACCTCCCTCTGTCTGTGTATGATGTGAACAAGCAATTAGGTATCAAAAGAGTAATTAGATTGATTCATTGTCGCTCTCATTGTGCAGTCCTTATAGATATACCAATCAGTAGGTAAAGAAATCAGTGAATAATTTAGCTGTCTAGAATTCAATGGCAGCACTCAACAAAGCCTCAGTAGGTAATATTTTACTGCGGTCCATGTCGCTCCCTACAGAACAATAAAAGCCAATAACATCCACACTCAAAGACTGTTTTAACCGTTTTTCAGGGAATTCATTTTAGTGAAAGCATAAAACAAACAAGCGGAGTTCAGCTGGAACCTCCTCAAAATAACAGCAATGCACAAAATACACAACTCCTGGCATCTTTATATCTGATAGAAGTGGGGAGTTCAAATATGTTTCCCCAGCAACTGACTATCTGCCGTTTTTCTTTAATGCTCAGTTTGCAGGTTACTCAAGGTTTCTGGTCTTTCAGCCAGCTTTGCGAAAATAAAAGGTGAGCGGAGTGGAACGGGGGAAGGATGCTTACTGCGTGCGTTCTTTGTCTACACAGAGCACATGTCTGATGTGAGAACGCCTGAGTTTGCTCTGCTGGGTGTGATTTGGTTCATCTTCACGCTCTGTTTTATCTCATGAAAATCCCTCCGTGGGGATTCATCAACAGTGTGTGGGAAGAATTCCTTTCTGATTGGACTCATTAACGTGACCTGCTCTGTCACCGTGTCACTGCATTTTAGTGTGTGAGGGTTCTCTGGAAGCACGTTGACCCAAAATAACAACACCGACAGACAATTTGATCTCTCCAACATCATCTCTGCAGTGAAAGCAAAACACATTTTTTACAAATAACTAACTAACCCAATTCAGCGGTTGAACGAAGTGCACACGTCGGTAGCGTGAAGTGTGGCAAACAACAAGCAAAAAGCAAAGAAGCCACGATGTGAGGATAAACAGCCGAGCGGTCAATGTATTATCTCCAACACATGGTGCAGCTCTAATTCCCCCTTCTTCATACGCTGGATTTTGTACGGAGTGTTTCAACACTGCCGGACATTTAGGTTTTCTTTTTATCAAACTAGAGCTGCTGTAGTCTGTGAAAGCTGAGAATCATTTCACTTAATCAGGGCAACACAGTCAACCACAAAAAGTGGATTCGTGGCAAATATCTTTTTATCTTTGCTCAGCAGGAATTGTCTGCTTTGCACTTCAATGGTCAATAAGGGGGATTTGTTGCTGAAAGAAGGGAGTACTATTTTTTCCACAATGCAACCAAATCTGATTTTCTAAACTAATTTGCTGTCATTCTGAATACAGGTGTGTGAGCAACATCCAACTGTTACTACAGTCAGTGTTGCTGCACACAGACCAAAGCTGATGCATTAACCTCAAGCCATGGCAGGCTGACTGAGCACATTTTCTTTTTTTCAGCAAAACCCATGCAGTTGCACACATTTATCTGGTCGCTGCCCAGTTAAACCACTTTTTTTTTTTTTTTGCCATTCTTGGCTGCTTAGCAGCTCCGCTGAAGCAGTTTGGGCAGCGCAACAGAGGGGATCAAGAGCACCAGAATAGTCGCTGAGAGTGTTTTACTCATTCAGTTCCCCCAATGAGATATTTTTCATCTTGTGTGAGGACTGAAACCACTGACCTTCAAAGCACATTCTCCCTCCTCTGATCTTTAGGCTCCCGTCGCTCCCAGCTCAAATTTGACTCCGATGATGCGGGTGTGAATGTTTTCCCCACATTTGTATATTGTCGACTCATTTTCTCCCCTTTTCTCTCTCATTCGCACAATCTTCTTCCGAGCTCACTGGCAGCCTGCAAACCAGAAGAAAGGTGTTTCCTATTATGCACTGTTCCAGAGTGTAATCATCTTCACAGCTAGAAAAACATCATTACTTTATTCAAATGATGCAAACATTATGCTTATTTGAAAGTGAAACACTTCCCAATGGAAACGTAGCCCAAAAAGGTATTCTCTCCCACATGCAGAAGACCAGAACTAATCTCTGATGATGACAAGAAATGAATGCTCGAAACCTGGAACTGGTACTTTACCACGAGCATTAGAATGAGCCATATTTGATGGGATGACTAAAAAATACACACAAAAATGCACTCAAGTTTAACAAGAAACTCTTTGAATGTAAGGTGCATGATACGCCTCCTGGAATGAAACACAGAAGGTCTTTCTGATCTGAAGTCTCGGGTCCAATGTTGCGTTGCCCACAACTTTTCTGTATTAAAACACTGCGCTGCTTTAAGCTAAATATTATGCACACCATACTTTGTAATTGGCACTAAAAACAAAGTACAGCTGAGGTTGATTTCAGGTATTTAGTGCCAAATCAATATCTTATAATGAATAGATGAATAGAAAAATGACAATGACTGATGATGGCGCTATGGAAAGGTCAAGGGATCACCAATTATTCCAACTCACTGTAGGGCTCTGTCTAACGCAGAGCTTGTTCAAAACATCCAAGCATTTTCTCACCACAGGTTCTGTTTGATTTATCTCCTCAGGCAAGAATAAATAAATGTTTTTTTCGAAGGCACATTTTGGAAGCTGCTGCCATCCTGAGACACCTGTCTAGTGTAACATGTCACAAAGGCAGGTGTGAATCCGCCGCATTGGGGAGAATAGCAGGTTGGAGGGTTTTTTTTCTCCCAATTTGTGAAACTGTGATTCGGCAAGAGGTTTCAGGGAACAGCGAGTTCACCTTCCACAACGTCACGAGTTGACCTGATACAGTCCTTCACCTGCTAGTTTATCTTTGACATGAGCCTGATAGGTTTGTCGGAATTATAGTGTCTGACTTCAGCGCCAGGGAAGTAATTAACAAAGCTCTTTCTTCAGTAAATATTAGGTCTGTCAGGCTCTGGCGGTGACTTCTACATACTTGATCGCCCCAAAAGCCATGTTTAAACATTCATTCATCAGCACTCTCCCATTTTAATCAGCTCTACATGTCAGGTCATCTTCGGTCATCTCACAGAGAAATGGGCGACAAATCGAAGGCAGCATGTTCCAATTTGAACGATCTTCCTCAGACAATCAGACACAATCAGAAAGATTGTTTCACGCTGCAAGAAATCGGCGCATTTTAAGCCCTCAGAGTTTCTCACAGACAGTAGCCATATCGAATAAATGAGCCCTAATGTATGGAGCACAACTGCAACCGCTGGCCATTAGGAACGGTAGTGAGCGAGCGAATGTTGGAACTGCTGGGATCATTAAGCCGGACTTATGGATGTCCAGAAGGTCACGACAAGGAAAAGTCTCCGAATGATCCTTCGCTTTTCCAACTAAGCAATATTATTTCCATACAAACTTCTGAGATGTGTAACATGGATCTTCAGTCAGTTTTGAGGACAATTTTCTGTCCGTAACAGAAAAACAGAAATGTTTTCATTCAAATATAAGAATTTGTTCAGGGATACAACACCGTATCAATTTAATTGTCCAAAACTTCTGCTCCGCAATGAAATGTCCGATTGGCTTGAGCCATATTTTAACCCGGCAGCTTTTTCCACTGGCTGGTGACAGCTCAGATAAGGATGAAGTGTTCCAGACCAAATTAACTCTTGAGTTTCAATATAGCAGCTCGGTAGCAGCCGATGACTCGCTCATGGTCTTGTTCAGGAACATCTTCGAGTGTCCAGCCTGACAATTCTCCTCTCGGTATTCATTAGTGACGGGGCAGATTTCCTGCAAGCTGGACAACAAATTCATTCATTTCCAGAGTACTTACAGCTGAAGTGCTATAGAGTGTATCAATCAAGAAATAACATTGTTCGGGGGGTTCTTGTCAGGCTGCAGCAGACCGTTAATATCCACCTCTCATCTCTAATCTAATGCATTAAGGCCGGGGGACACGCGAGAGCATGATTGGGGCCAATTTGCACAAGATTTGCCCGTCTTGTAAAATTATAACAAGGAATACCGCGGTTTCATCGGAGCCAATTATTTGCAAATATGATCTTGATACAAGAATTCACAGATCCAATCTTACCCGACTTTTTACCCGATAACGTTGAGCTTTTTTTTTTTTTTTTCCCTTCTATTTAATCCGGCATTTGCGCAAGAGCCGTACCGCATGGGGATCAGAGACTGCTGACATCCCTCAAGAGCTCAGTTTGAAGTGAAGTGAGGCACAGCGAGCTGAGTGTGACTGTTTGCCTCTGTTGTTATTTTTGATTGGAATTACTGGATCAGGAGATTACGGGATCTGACATAAAAAGGACGTACCAGGAGTCAAAGGGATAATCTCATATCATGAATGTTTGCAATGTGAGCATGTTTACAGTACAGCCGAGACACAAAAATAACCAGCAAAAATATTCACTGTGTAATGCAATGAATATTTAAATGTCCCCTAAAGCGCGCGCAGCACTGCTTTTGTTTGTCATCCTGCAGTTGGCTCCGAGGCAGACTTGAAGATGTTGACTGATGCTTTTTCAGTTACGTAACAAAATAATCATATTCTTATCTGTCTTTTTTTTTTGGTGTGTTTATTTGTTATTCTGCAGAGATTGAAAAGAATGAAGGTGATGAATTGAGAAAAGATGGCGACACGAAGAAATACCTAGATATCATCAGCAATAAAAACATCAAGCTGTCCGAAAGAGTTCTCATTCCAATCCAACAGTATCCAAAGGTAAGGGGCACAGCAAAAACACACCGGGTCCTATTCATCTTCACTGGAAAGAAACCGACCAGAAATGGAAATGTGGAGTATTTTCAAATGAGCAGATCAGTCAAACTGCAAGATGCAAAGGGCTACATTTGAAGAACACTCAGCTTGTGTATTAATGAATCATTCATTTTAGTAGTCAATCATCGGATGGAGCCTCTCCGTGTAGACTGGGCACTGTTGCTCGTTCTGGAACTGAAAATCCCACTAAGCCTCAAAAAGGCTAAGTCACCAGACGGTGTCTGTTTATTTTGATGTGGTCATCAAAAAAACAAAAGTTTTTTCCCCGTGCAGTAAAGCACTGAAGGGTACAGTGAAAGAACACTGACCATAAATCACCGTGTGACACAGTACGCCTTATTCTGACTTATGAAATGTCAGCAGTGACAAAGTCTGAAATGCAGCCTAATGAGGCTGCTCCATCAGGCAGCTCAGCAACAACGCGCAGCTGCTTGTTGAGAACCAAAAGGCTTAACTGCCACTGTAATCAAGGAAACCTGCTCCACCGAGTTCGCATTCATGCCTTCATGTAATGGGCAGCGAGGAGTAATGGCAACGGTGTAGCAACACAGATTGCAACGGAATTTCAATATTGTATATTGAATTTATTTGCCCCGCTCTGCTTATATAGTTTTTATCTGTAAATATTGCAATATATGCAATATATATGCTTTTTTCCCTGATCAAACCATTTGAAAATATACATTATTGATTTTGAGATATACCATGATTTATCAGGATCGTTAACCGATGCTCACCGCAACTGTTTTTCATTACATGGTCTAATGGAAATAAGACTGTGATGATACTGGATTCTTGGCATCCATGAGTAGCTAAAGACTATTCATTTAAGTGTCCCATAAAAGAAAACTGCCACTCTGGTGTTGTTGCGTTGAGCCTCCTGGGTGTACGTTTCATTATCGATGGCATCAAAAAAAAAAAAAAGAAGCTTTTGCTGACACGTATTGTTTTGGACGGTGCTCTCTAAAACTTCTGTCCACCAAACCCCATCATAGGTTTTTGGTTTGACCTTGTCTACGCCTCCCATCGTATACAAGCTGGAGGGTCTGTACTTAATCATCATCATCATCATCATCAGCTCTCTTCTCCTAAAATCTCCAACATTTAACGGCCGACCTCTCAGCTTCCACTCACTTTTTTTGTCTCCAAGCACTCGGTTAAAATGAATCACTTCTGGTCACTTTTCCTCTCATTGTCGCTGCAGGTTTGAGTGCTCAGTAAAGAAGTTACGAGGAAGAGTGGCAGCAAAACACTGACAGTGTCCATTTTTTTTATCCTGCACTCACAAGCCTTACCCCGACGTCTTGATTCATGATTTAAAGCCTGGTGTTTTAAAAGTAGCTTAGTGATTTTTGTCTGCCGTATTAGAGAAGGAGGAGAGAAAAGAGGATGCCAGAAAGGCCAACCACGTTTAAGTGCGCCTCAGGAGCCCAGACGGGGTGCTTTGTCCCATGAACCTCCCCAGGACACATAGAAATCAATTTGCTGTTTCCTCCTCAGGATCCGTGTTGAGAAAGTAATTAAGTTGTGTTCAGGAACTCCTCACTCAATGAAATAGATTCCAAATCAATAAAAAAAATGGCAATTGAGACTGTTTATTGGGAACAGACGACCCATGGTGAATATGGGATATCTTTCTGCCTCATTAAGTCTATTTTCTGCTCAAACCATTTTTCATCCAAAAGTATTTTCTAATTGCAAACATTGATTTTGCCGTGAACTTACAGCACATATACTGTTTGTAAAGCTAGGAATAAGCTCTTCCAGGGACTTTTTAAAATTGTTGAAATATGTGGTTCATACATCTTAGTGCAGAGATCTTAAATATTTTTCAGGCCAAGAACCCCTTGGCTGATAGTGATATGGTGGAGCCAATAATAATGTGTAGTGCAGCCTATAGTGCCATGTATAAAATAAAGAATGCTAAGCCATTAAAATAATAATTGTTGACAGATTCATATATTTATAGTACATATTGTAATTCTATATTGGCATTTCTACATCACCATTTCACATGAACAATTAACATTTACATTTGCTTATTAGATGTATTAATTTCTATGTATTTTTGGACATATTCTACATTTTTGAAGAAAAACACTTTGGGATGAAATAATTTTGGGGACCCCCTGTTGAAAATCTCTGTCTTATGGGTCTTTGTCGTCGGTGTTCAAACGGCTGTGTGACTTTAGTGGGCGAACTCTCCTTTCTATGTTGCTGCTTCTTTGCTGCTGCTCCACTGGCAGCCTGTCGGGGATCGTCATCATGGCGCCCGGCTCCTTCATGTAAACTGTTTTTCAATGCTGTTTGTTTTGAGTGATCGATATTTGTGTCCTCAAGAACGGTGATGTCTGTGTGCTTTTCCTTCCAGCTGATAAAGGCTGAGTTTTAGCATCTCTGGTGGTGGGACTCCAGGACTTATATCTCTACTATAGGAAGGCTTTGTCCAAGTCTCCAAGCACCACATAACAGCGGGGGTATGATAACTGCCTATAGCAGGCCAGCAGTCTAGGTCTTCGAAAGCCGGTCAGAGTTTTTCAAAAACTCTTTCACGGAGCTTTGTGAAAGCCACACTGACACAGCAGATGCGATGGAGAACCTCACGGCTGATGTCTGCCCTTGAGGAGAGGTGACTTCCAAGGTAGGGGAACTGGTCCACATTGTCAAGGATTACACTGCCAATTGCCATTGTTGGCGAGGGTGAAGAGGAGTTCGGTAGGGGCTGAGGGAGAAGCTTTTTTTATTTTCATGGCCAAACCAAGGGGTGTGTGCGCCCTGGCAAAAGCATCAAGTACACACTGAAGAAACACTTTTCACTCTTGGAGACTACAAATTGGGAGGACTATGAAATAATTGTAGGTGTTTTCTATTATGCCTTCTGAATGAATACTGCATCACCTGGTGTCCGAGGTGCGAGTCAGCCAGCCCAGTTGCCAGGAACAAATGTTGTAGTTGTACATTTCTGAAAACCACGATTATGTTGAATGTGGACATTTTTGCATGAAGTCAGAACAATTGCATAGTAGAACAAGTGGAGCGATATTGAAAGCCGTATAATAACAAGAATAACAAGCAGGTTAGTTAGGTCAAACAAACATAGGACTTTCACCCAGGAGACCGCTGTTCTCGTCTAGTGTGAAACAAACAGTAAATCTTGACATAACACTACGTTATGTTACATACATAAAGTATAAAAACAGAAGAAAATCTTTATTTATTTACGCTAGTTGTTACACTTAGTTGAGTTAAGTTGCTGTGTTACATTGTTGGGTCATGCTACGTTGATACACCACGTTGTTAAAAAACAACACGGAGTCAAAAAACAGACAACCACTGAGACGGATTCGATGTATTTGAACAATGATCGTAAACAGCAAAAATCCACAGGCAACGTACCCCGGCTAAAAACCCCGTCCCGTGTAATGAACATAATAGTGCCAGCTCGTGCTAAGTAAGCAAAGCGGTGCAGTCCAGGGGGACGGGGCAGTTGTCCAACAACAATTTCTGTGACCTAATTGCACAGTCAGCACCCCACAAGACACTGCAGTGCCACTATCTTCAACATCTTGGTAACACTGCACTTTCACTTAATGGTAATTAGCCACATGAAGAACCTCTTTGATCGAGGACGAGGGGGAAAAAAAGAAAGATGAGTCAAACGGAGCACGAGGCAAATGTCTCACAATGTTCAAAACAGATTTATATATACATGACACAGTTTGAGCCAGACATGACTAGACTACAAAAATATTGCTGTATATTAATCCTGAATTTGTGATAACTTTGTGATAACTACTGTGTTAGATTACATGTTATATTCATTTCACCTGCAAAAATGTTTTTAACAGCCACCTGTCAGATCAGACAACTCAGATTACTTGTCATGACATTTTTTTTAACCCTTCTATATTAAAAATGTTTATTTTTGCACTTTAGAATGGTGATTATCGCTAGTATTGGACTCAACTGCTAAAATATATATATAAAAAAAATATGACTGTACTCTTGACAACGACAGGTTTTATTTGACCTTCACATTGGAATTTCACTTTGTGACACTCTTCAATTATGCCCAGTCTGTCTCTCTCTTGTCACCGGTGGCAAAGTACACAATGTCATAAATGTGTTCTTCACGTTCCAACAGTCTAACAGTGCCCATTCATGCCTACAACTGCCATCTTGCTGCAATGTAATTAAATGCAAAGTAATTAAATTACTACTTGGGAGAATTCTTCCGCATGGTTTCGGATTTGACGACATGACACGAAGATTAATGTAGTTTAACGGTGAAACAGGCAGTGCTGATGAAATCATTCTTTATGCTACACCGACAGACACATACAGCTCTGTAGGCTGAAGGCTTCTGTGACGTCACAGAAGGAAAGCACTGGTGTTGTTTTGTAAGCTGCATGCTGGCTAACCCACACACATTAATGGAAGGTCTCGTTAATGTTATTAGCTCCATGTGATTCTCTTATCAGGCCAAAATGTTAATGTGCTTCAATTGTGGGTTAATTCAAATGAGTGCAAGCTTTGAGAAAGAGACTTTACAGTATACAGAACTTCCTATAGCTGACAAAATCAAGAACCTCAGCACATAACTTATCCTTTTTGCTTTATACAAATGCAAAAATAATGATTCATAATAATACAATGTGATATAATGTTAAATTCAAGGCAGTTAAATATAGATGGTGGAGCCTGAGCACACTGCAAGGCCAATTTGAGGATTTTCACTGTATCATGATTGGTATATTGTATTTTCCGACTACAAAATCACCCCCCAATCAACTAATGCATCTAAACCAATAATGTATTGTCCATGCCACACAACCCTACCTCTCTGAAATTCACTTTCAGCTGTCAGCATCTGAAATGCATTGTTGGCATTTTGCTGTTGAGCTGACTAAGGAACATTTTATTTAAAATGGGACTCATGCCTAATCCAATCCGCTAGGAAAACCGTATTTCACCACAATTTTTACACAACAGTTTTGGGCTAGTTTAGTGTTAAAGAAATCTCAAATTTCAGACTGGAGCTGCTAGCTAAAACCTGGGGGGGAAGATTCATCTTGTTACAGAACGGCACTAGTTATACGTGTCATTCACAAAGGACGACTTCTGTGTTTTGTGCACCGCTCTCCGTAAAATTGACTCGATTAGGTTTGTTGTCATTTTATAGCCTGTCAAGATAAAGGAAGTTGGCCTTGGCGCACTGCTCCAGTGACCCCACCATCACTTCCTTTAATCTCATCTTAAAAAAGGGATGAAAGCTTGAAACCTGGTTGATCTCAGTTAACGGGAGACCAGGACGTTTTGACATGTAAACAAATGATTCACATCCTCACATTGTACGCCGAGATCACTATTTACTCTGCAAAAAATATGATTAAGCAGTATAGTCATCTTCATTATCACTTAACTAGAATTTATCCTTCGCTGTTTAATGAGACAGCTTGATTAGCATCTCATAACCTTGGGGCATGAAATGGATTTTCAATAGCTGATACTGTCTGCTGGTCTGAGTCCAGTGCAGAGACTTCCCTGCCAGCGAGTGTGTGAATAAGAATCTCAAATTATTTCCTGCCCTTTTAATTAGAATCACTTTGATTTGGTTAGAAAACCAAATGTATATATTTCTAATGTTGTCACCTTTAAACAAGCTTGTTTATTTGAAGTATTACCTCTGTTGCTCCGACTATCCATTCTGCAGGTGCAAACAGAAAACAGCCAACAACGCAGTCAAATACAATTGTAGTTTGTCCTTGTGGGCGCCCGAATTTCGAGCTTATCAGTCTTGTGTTGTTGTGACCTTTAAATAGTGTAGCAGCTGTGCTCTACCCAAAGAGGAATTACATTTTTTTGTCTGAGAGATGCCAGTGTCCCAAAGAAAGGCCTATCATGTGGAAAGGTGTTTTGCTTAGATAAGAGCTGAATACAGTAGAGGGAGTACAGAGTGTGAATTAAAATTAAGCACTCGATAGCGTCACAGTTCCACTCTGGGATTCCGAGTCAGTGTTTGTATGATGACTTTGTCTGCCACAATGCGCCTCGTGAAAATAATAAAGATAAATGACTCCCCGTGCTGAAACTCGCCCCACATACACAGTGATCCAGCTCCATCAAATACTAATTCTAACAGGGGTTTCCGTACATAGTGCATCATTCCGGAAAAGTCTCTTTCCTAATGTAAGTCAATGGGGAAAAGTATTTTAGGGCCTTCTGGCATCACATGACAGACAGCAGTAATTCTGGGTTTGTAAAATTAGTTTCAAAGCCCCGCGCTCTTCCTGATGGCTCGATAGAGTCACTTAGTTTTTTCCAAGTGTGCTGTTGACTGACACATTTGTCTCATAACAGAAAGAAAATTGGAGAAAATTAACGCTGATTGTAACAATTTGAGACAGCTACAGGAAGGCTTTGGGAAGAATACATGTTTTGATTTGGCCTCTTAATTAAAACTGCTCTCATCAATAACAATGGATCAAATGATTACATGTTATGTTAAAGGTTGCAGTGATGAACTAACAGAGAATTAAACACCCATCTCCCCCTCAGCTTTTTGAAGCGATTTAGCGCCTCTCAGCTCAATGTTACGTTACATTTTTGGTTTCCCTCTCAACTTCCCCTTCAACCTAATTTCTAGCAGCAGCAGGTAGCTGATGAGCCCGCTCCATGCTACGTGCTTGCTCCCAATCAGCAGACACATTTAGAGTCTAGCTGTCGAGCGTAGCGAGGACAATTAGCAGCTAAAGTGCTAGTTTCCAGAATTCACACGAGTTGGCAGGAAGCCAAACCTAAGCAAAAAGGAAAGTCAACACTGGACTTGCATTCATCAGATGGACACAAAAAAACCGCCCCAAAGTTGCAAAAAAAAAAAAAAAAATGGAAAAAATGACTGCTTTAAATTTCCAAATGCCAGATGGTAAGTTGCTGTTTAATTGATGCCTGGTAGCGCCTCCTGTTATAACAAAATGGAAAAGTTCATTAATTTCCAGTGTATCAGCAATATAGCATGAGGATAAGTAGGCCTGTAATGTATACTTGATTACATCATATACAATTGCTTGTGCATTTTGAGCAGGACAGAAGCAGAGTTTATTGTTGGTCGTTTAAAGGCCGTAGCTTGTTCGAGACTTGCAAAAAAAGACTGAATGAATTGATTTGACTTTGGTCCAACAGAAACACTCAGCAGCTGCTGCTCTGACAGCAAAACACAGCATGTCTGGATAGTTCCATCTTTTTTTTTATTTCACGTTATTTGTCACCTGGTAAAATATACACAGATCAAGATATTTGTTGAGTTTACGGTCTGCGTAAGTGTGTAGGCCAAAGTTTACAAATGGGAATGGTCACATTTTTATCAGAACGTCCTGCTTCTGTTTGTTGTAATGAATACATGGTGGGAAAAGCAAGATTTAGGTTTGTCACCTTGTGCAAATGAACACATGAATGTCATCTCTCTGTGAAATGCATTGCAACTGTTCTGCACAGTGTACTGAAGTTGTTCTATTAATATCTTGACCCGAGACAAGACCCTCGACTGCGACGGTTGTAAAGTCCTACCTTTAATGTGAACCAGGTGAACAGTAAATCTGATTCCTCTAATGTCTGTGGCGCTGATAGGACACACTCCTCTGACACAGCCCAGTCATCCATAGCTGTCATTAAATCATAACCATCCACCTGAGGCTTTAATCCTCCTATCAGACAGTACCTGGACTTCCCCAACAGCACAGCTCGCTAACCTGGCAGTTGGTGCCTGAGGACATCTGCAAATCTCGCCTGGCCCCAGTGAACCGCATTAAGAGGCGCCCCCCCGTGCACATTTTTCTGAGCTAAAAAGGTTTTTGTGCTATTAGATTTGCAGTGCCACAGCACCTTGACTGAGTTTAGGTGCTGTAGTTGAAGTTTCAATTATTGCATGTTTTCCATGAAACAGGCTGGTTTTGTTCTTGAAACTATCCAGAGTTTGCTTGATTTTGATTTATGCGAGTGCTTCCTTTGCTTTTTATTGCTTTCCCATTTTTCACTTTAAATTTAGCAGCGTTAAAGAATCGAGGGCATGAGAGTGTAAAATATTCATATCATTATGTTGTGTGTAAGACAAAAAATATTCTGGTGTGCTGCTCTGATATCCAGCTGGGACATAACTGCGTGTTCATAGATCTCGGGTCTTGTAGGGCGCTGCAGTGACGTGGTATAAAATAAAGATAAAATGCAACAGCCGGCAGCAGACACAGCGTTTGTCTCATCAAATAAATAAATCATCTTCTAGACAGCAGTGGGTGTATTGTTTTTGCATTATGTATAAGATAAGCCATATGTGGTCAGACTTCACTCAACAAAGTCTATATGAATATTAACAACTTCGCACTTCAGGGATGTTGTGGTGCGTTATCGGTGCAAAACAGTTTTAAAAACAGAAGTCGGTGTGCTTTTGACACAGATAATGCCAGTTTTCACATCAACAATGAAGTGAGAACTATAAAATAACCCCATCCTCTACTTTATCAACTTGTTTCACCAGCACAACCAAATAATAGCAGGAGGGTCATGCATGCAAGAAGTCGACCGATTTTTAAAGGCTGATATAATAGTGTTGCATTATATATTTGAAAAATCACTTCAGTGGAGAGGAATAAAATTAAAACGGGTCAGATATGACACGAATACCACATTTCTTCTGTAATCAATAATTCTAATTGAATCAGTTGTTTCAGTGACTGCAAAGGTTTAGCCCACATTATATAACAAACTACTAGAAAAATGTGTTGCAGGGTTTTTCATGAGGTAAATAATTACATGAAATATCTCAAAGGATCCAAATAATAAATATCTAAAACGTACTTTAAAGAACACCTTCCCTCTCCAAGTATGACTGCCGTTTCCTGACATGTATGTCACATGACTTACATTTGACAGGTGCTCTCTGTTTCAAGCGCTCAAAGAAGGTCTGGTCTACGTCTGAGAGCTCAGTGGGTCCGTCGATTTAACACTGCACTCCCGTAACACTAGTTACTTCAGAAGAAAAAAGACTCTGTTTCAATCTTTCTGCTTTTGAATTTTCTCCCCATAACTGTGTGGGTTTTCTCTGTGTGCTCAGGTTTCCTCCCACAGTCCAAAGACTCATGCACATTGTGCTAATTGGTGACTCTGTCCGTACTCTGAGTGCGACTGCTTATTATTTGCTTGTATTTTCTGGTTGTGTTTTTTTGGATATGGTTGTGTTTTCTGCATTTGCTTTGTTTGCTTTGTGAACGTGTGCTGTCAAATTGGTTAATGTGTTTCTATTTAATTGTGCGGCGTCTAATTGCACGTGTTTTCTTAAGTCCATCAAGCATTTTGCTCTCAAGGGCTTTCAGTTGTGAGGAGATTTAAAAAAAAAAATTCAAAAGGAAAACTAAGGCTGCAATCACTGAGGGTCTTGTAAAAACGGCTTTGCTCAGCTGCATTAGTGGGTTTTGCAGATCCACATTAGTCTGACGCAACTCAACCTTCACATCCTGCTTATCAGCCCCGTAGACTAAGACATAACTTTAGAAAAATGACTTTTCAGAATTAATATGGAGATATTAGAATTCATCATGCACAAAAGCTCCCAATTAAATGTTTGCCCTTCCTGTAGATATTCCACTTTGTCAAGTACAAACAAGTAGATCAGCGTACCCGTTTTATTTGTTCAACGTGTCTCTGTGCATAATTGTTGTATCCGCAACACCCTTCCGTCTAATATCTGCATAGTTATCAGTGTTGAGACTGCGGGGGGCACATTGCATCATTTCAAACCTCATTTAACACCGAACCGTGCTCCTTTCTAAAGCCCAAATTGCTCGCCATGGAGCGGCAGAGTGGCTCCAGACATTCATTAGCTTAATGAAAACAGGCCACTCTTCTTCTACCGCCCAGCGAGCGCGTTCTCGACTTAGACGCAACGACCATCTGCTCTCAAGCTCCCTGCCAGCTATAGGATACTCCTGTCAGAGCATCCCCTGTGAAGAAAAGCATCCACGAAGGTGCCTTAATCATTCAGATCAGAGGACAGGCAAGGGCAGTGGGGATGCTTTTTTTTCCTTTTTTTTTTTTCCGGGGAAAAAAAAAGAAAAAAGATGTCTCATCTCTGTGTCCCCTGGCGCCTCCCAAACCTGAGACGTAGCATTCACTTGTGATGTTAATGATGTTCATGAAATAGGCTGAGTGTGCAGTTGTCGGAGTGGAGTTGCAGCAGCCACACAGCTGGCACTGAAGTTATTATCTGCTACAGTGGGAGAAGCTGCTTTGTGGAAAGGTTAATATCATTTTAGGGTTGGCCAGAGTGTGTTGTGGTGGGCGGCCGACCACCTGTTCAGCTCCGGAGGTGGTCTCCTCTCATCTTATCTAACCGCTAACATTTGAAGGTCAAACCATTCCATATATATATTTTTTTTTATAAATAGCGTGCGGAAACATAAGTAGCTTTTACGGGGCTTATTCCGAACAGTCGGCGATTCTCTCGCTTTTTCTAATTGATCTTCTGCTCACATTTTCCTCAGGAACGACCCGTTTGACTACAGTTGGAAGTTCCACCTCTCAAATTGATCACCGCTAATCTCAGCAGTGTTGCGCCTTCAACAACCCAGCGCTACTTCTCTGGATATGAATACTAGCTGGTGCACAGCAAGAGAGAAATGATAGTCAGAGCCCCAAGGCTTGAATCTGATAGTTTGTCATCTGGATAGTATTACTTAATTTCCCACTGGGAAGAAACTCATTATTTCTGACTTTATCTCAGTACTGACCTCTGGAACGGACACAGGAACGTTATTGGTTTGAGCCCATGTTCCTTTTTTTCTTTTTTCTCCTCCGCGAGACGACATGGATGACCCTAAACGGCAATAAGACTCATGCCTAGCCAGGGCACAGTTCAAGCAAATGGATTGATGCATAATGCTGGACCCCAGATGAGAGTCCTATTCACTTTTTGTATGTGTTACATACAGAGCACACTCCTATTGATTTATCCCAGGCTACATTACACCTCTTTCTCACATGATGAATGGTGAATGGAATTCTATAGATGATATGGATAATAGATGACTAATGGCCAGCCCAGTTCATTTTTAAAAAATGCAAATACAAATCATCAGCCTCTATATACATCTGTAATACTGGGCATGGATCATTTGTCAAGTATACAGCTATCTTTTTTAATCCATCTCATAAATATATAGAAGAAAAAACTTTTTTAAAAAGCGAAAAATCAAAGTTTTCCCCTCCTCATGTTATGTGATGTATCAGTGGTTTTTGCAGTACAGTAAGAGTTATGTTAGATATTATGTTAGAGTGAAGTTTTGTTAACAATATATTTGCATGTTATTAGTTACCTCAAAATCATCTGAACAACTCCAAAAATATGTGTAAAATGTTGACATTTCTTATGTGTGTAATACAGCTAAAACAGCCTGCGTCCAAATTGTGTACAGGGCATTGAAAACGTCATCATGTTAGTTTTCTGTTTACCTATATGCCCCCATTAAATTCACTGTCAAATTCAAGTCACTGAATATCAAGAATAATTATGTTAACCCTCTTTTTTAGAGAAGTTAAACACTGAATGGGGTCAAATTGACCCCAAAGATAACAGGAAGGTCAATACTAACAGCTGTTTGCCGACTCATCTTATCTGAGATACTGAGTCATCATTTACAAGTAAACAGGCTAAACTAGAAATACAAGCTCTGGTTACATCAGACAGCATATGTGCAACTCTAGACCAGAAGTGTTTCACATCTGGGCATTCGCACACTATGTAAATAAAGGCATTTTTACTAAATAATGTGCAAATTGGTGTGGGACAGAGCCGGAATTGGAACTGTTTGCTGGGAGTCAAATTAAATATATGAATATATTTGAAATTAATCATTTGCTAGTTATAATTTTTTTGGGAAGAGAGGGTTATATTTTCCCAAATGCGTGCAACGAATCACCAAAAGCCTGTTCTTTAAATGTTAAATGGTCAACATCTTTTCTGGTTAAACATTTCTCCAAACGGATCAAACTCCTTTTACCTCCAACATATGCAAAATATATTATATATACTGTTATTTGTCCTCTTCGTACATATATGATAAGGCATTCTGGTTGCTATTTATTTTCCAGTTTAATTTCGTCGGGAAGCTGCTGGGACCACGGGGAAATTCCATGAAACGTTTACAAGAGGAGACCGGAGTGAAGATGTCCATCCTCGGCAAAGGGTCCATGAGGGATAAAGGCAAGGTAGGATATTGATTTGTTTTGAAATATTGTGTCCCGCCTAGTGTAAGATATGGATCAAAAAAGAAATATTTACAGAAGCAAAGTGATTGAAATTCCACCAAAGCACAGAAGAGTATTCTAACCAACAACATCTGAGCTGTAACTGAGATGGATAACACCCGGAGTAGAATTAATTGCTTTCAGTTGACAAACATATGTAGGAGAAAATGGGAATGTTTTTTTTCTGTGTGTTTTTAATAGCACATTCTGTAGTAGTCAATTTTGAATGCAAAGTAATGAATCTCTTTGGCAAAGTCATTTATCCTGCTGACTTGTGGTCCCCTGGAGCCAAAACGTACCCGAGCGTGTACACAGACAGCCTGCTGGATCCGACACTCTGAACAGGTCTCAGTGTGCTGCTATAGAGTTACAACGCCTCCGATTCAGACATCCAGACATGACAAAAGACTTGCAGAGTTACCACCACTTTGGTGAAACTGGAGCTGCTTTTCAATACATCAAGAACACGTTGAGGTTAAAATAATGCGGAGGCTGTAACGATCGCTTTAATGCAGGCTTAAAATGATTATATCATAATAAAAATAGATCAAGTGACAACGTGAAAGAGAGCCAGCGTAGAATTATCACCCGAATCTGCGGCTCCCCTCGGCTTTACAGAGCTTTGTTGCAAGTTTCAGCTCGCTGTTTAGCAGCAACTTTACAGATATTTCCCTCAGGAGCTGGTGGAGACCAAAGAAAGACAGAGCTAAATATTGGACTTATGTTCATCAGGTGGCAGAAATGCGACTGGAGCTGTATGTGCATTTTAGTTATTCACAGCTTTGAAACTTTGCGACATTAAATATAAACACACGATTTCCCCCTCAGCCGATGGAGTTGCCCAGTTTTTATAGATGCGTATAGCAGGTGCAGTAATAAAGTATTTAGAAGGTGCAGTAAGGAAGTACAGTAGTTTATTACTGAAATAAATAATGTTGTTATAAATATTTTCCCACGTCCAGTCATAGTGCCTGCAGAAAGTGCAACTTTAACCATGCAATCTTCTGGATGACTAAGCATTTGTTAGTCAAATTAATAAAGCCCCAAATTCTTCAACAACTACATGACTTTGTAATTATAAATTACCAGTAATACATTTCCGCGTCAATTTCCATTCAGAGCTAATTGTGAGGCTGAAAGTCTTTCCTCCGACAAAGACTAAAGGCACTGAGACGTCTCTTTACCATCACATTTTTGAATTGGCCGGTGCAAGAGCTCATTTAAAACTTTGGCTTCCTGCCACTTCCATTCAGTTTACTCATATGCTGTATTAACTTGCCTGCAGTGTATACAATTAAACAGGTGCTATAATGTACACAAAATAACAATTTAATTACACACATGCAGTGCTTAGGTTGTGATACTGCACCATACAGTTACTTTTTATTTATAAAATATTTTAAATAAATTATAGAGTGCCACTATCGCTTAATGGTGCACTGTTTGTTTCACTGAGGGAGATTCATGGTGCCGTGTACTGCACAGGGGAAAATAATAAACCCCTAACTGTTGTTCCCTACCAAAGGCCAGCTACCTAACGATCTGATTTCCCTTGTTTTCCTTTGTGCCATATTGATTGATTTGTACGGCCTGGGTGAGTCTGAAGGACTTTGTGATGAGACTGACACCTTAAGGTCGTGACTGAAAGGCTGTCTGCCACTCGAGGCAGCTGGCCGCGAGGCGGTGCAGGCGTAGCAAAAAGTCCCATCACAAGCAGAAGTTGTCATCACACATTTCTGCCGTCTCATCCAGTTCGACGGTAGGCTGCATCTTTCTAGCCGGCGGGTAATGGCTCAGGATTGGAGATTTTTGCATCAGAGCAGCCCACCCAGATGTGTTAAACCATATGATTGGTGAAACACCTCGTGCACAGATATTAGCCTAGTTAAAGCGGACAGTCCTCATTCCACCTTTTCTCCCCCTAGAAAGCTTACACCGCAAGGTTACAGAGCATTTCATTCCTGACATCCCAGAGTTGTTATTATTGTGCAAACAAATATTGAACTGATGTATAGCTGTGTGTGCTGCTCCAGTGACAACTCACTGACACAATCACCCGCCCACATGTATGTTTTGATCTGATCCTTAACGACTCTCTGACAGCGAATGTGAAGCCTGCTGAAATTTAAGGGGTGCTTTTTAATTAAAGCTGAATTTTCCTGGAGGGTAAATAAACGGCCCTGTGATGCAAGGACAAAAGTCTGATCCCTATTGGCTGGGTGAGTGGCAATCAAAAGCCACCATCAAGGTGTCCTTGAGCACTGCACTCAACACCCAATTGTTGCAGTGCTGTGGAAGAAAACAGGTTAAAAGAATATATATTTTGTCCAAAATTAAATAAATCACTACATTGTTAAGTATTTAGCAGCACTATTTGTAACTCATACCGTCAGAGACTACAGGTCTGACATCACTTTGGATTATTTGTTCAGTGTAGGATCAATTTTACAATTTAATCGCTTCCTTTTAAAACACAGTTAGGACTAGCCTCGAGCTGTATTACAGATATTTTTAGTCAGGAATGTCAAAAATACAGCCTGAGGGCTAGAACCCACATGCCAAAGGCTTCGATCCAACCCACTGAATGACTTTGCAAATTGTTAAAATGGCAGAGGGTTCATTAATTCCAATTTTTCAATATTCCTATTCGTCCACTGGGGATCCTGCTGTCCTAATAAGGGCGGCATGCCAAATACACTAACACACAGGCAACGTGCTTTCTTACAGGCAACACTAAGCGTGGGCAACTGTTCATGCAGGGGCAGCCTTTTTTTGTATGCGTCATGTTTTCCTATTTCTTCACACGGGAAGCCAGTGTGCTTGGCGTGTTTACGGCACCTTTCACAGCTCAAGGAAATAATATTTGTGCCACTATCACAGTCTTCATGGCGAAAAAACTTATCATTTTCAGAGTGTATTTATATTTCTTTACAGGTTATTTTTCAGTGGTCTCACAGGTCTGGCCCACTTGTAATCAAATTGGGGCTTTATGTGGCCAATGAACTAAACTTAGCTTGACAACTCAGCCACGAGCCTTTAAAGCCAGAGTGAAGCCCCAGGCAGGGGCCCCTCAGGGCCCTGGGTTAAGACCGAAAGGTGATTGGGCTTTTCGTGTTATTGGACTTTTGAACACTTTGCATTTGGATCTTGGCTTGAACTTCAATGCCTCCTTGTAAACCTGCTCTAACTCAATACATCTATCCAAACCAAACACCTCTTTGCATTCCAACTTTTTTTTCCTCTGCATTTTTTATTTTATTTTATTTTTTTTACCATTTATCCCGTGGAGCTCTCTTGCTGGAAGACTCAGACTGATGTTGTGTGGTTGAACTGAGCTACACTAAAACATTAATCCAGTGTTCAACCTGTCAGAAACAAATCTTAAGCTTCCCTTAAAACTTTGCTTTTAAATTTGCAATATTTATCTAATATTTTATTTCATTGTTTCATCATCCTTTGACAATAAAGGAATTTCTGATAAAAATATTATGGAGACCTTGCCAAACCTTTTCTCAACTCGTTTATTGGGATGTAGAGAGATCAATGTTATTCATAATATAGAATCAGGAATCACACAGCACCTGCTGTTTGTCTCTGGCACAGTGATGTCTGCATCATTTCCCCCTTTTTCTCTTCCATCTCCCACACAGACAGAAGGATCTCTGTGTGTGCCTGCTGTTTTATTTATCAAACGTGTCATGCCTCACCTGTCCACCAGTCGTCTTTGCTGTGTCTTCATGCCTTGCACACCTGTCCCTCATCCGTTATTCAGTCTGCTGCCTCCCCCACTGCACCTGGTTGCCTTGTTAGTCCTTTTTGCCTGTTGGTGACTGTATGCCTGTCTGACCACAAACCAAACACCCCATTGAATATTCCTTTTCCTCCTCAATCTGTATGTGACAAAAATTTCTGATTTATTATCAGTCTATATATATTTTTCTGAAGGACAATATTTCTGTCAATTTTCTCTTGAGGAACCTCAAATGCAACCGGCCACCAATTCATTTACGGAACATTAAGATGACTTGAACTATATGCCATGTCTGGGTCACAAAGATGTCAATCAATGTAAACATTTCCGGGAGCTGTTTTGGAGCGGAGCCTGTAGAGCTTTCTTCACAACAAATCACAAAATGCATTTTCTATTGGAGAAAAAAAAAGAGAAGAAAATCACTAACAGCATTGCCGGTGCCAGAATCTATGACCAAGCTCTACTATCTAGTCTGTTATTCTTGTCACTTTTCCCTGTAGTTGTCAGATGCGCAGTAATTATTCTCTAGAAGTTAAGTTATTCCCCAGGCAAGTGAAGAAAAAGGGCCTCAGATATGTTTCCGTGTGGTGCGAGTGCCTTCCTAGTGATGAATGTAGTGATTGCTCAAGTACCTCTTGTGTTGGAACTAAATCATAAATGTCATTGTGGGTTGTAGGCTGCCTTTTCAAGAGATGCTTATGATGAAAGGAGGGAAAAATGTGGACTTGTGTGTCACAGAAAAACCTCTTTATTTTCAAAATTGTTTTCAAGCTGCAATAGAATATTTGGCTGAATATAATGTTTAAATAAGCTAGCAGCATGGCTCTAGGGGTGGCAGTAATTTGTTTGTTGGGCAGTCTGACTTTTTTGGTCCACACTAAAATATCTTTACAGCTGTTGGATGGATTGCTGTGACCTAACTTCTCTTGAAATGTAAATCTGAATTTGTTATACCAAGTACCTGCAAGAACATTAGCTGATGTTAGCATGTTAACATTATACCTACTTAACATCAGCGTGTATACGAATTATCATTGAGAGTGTGTTAAATTAGCATTCAGCTCAAACCGCTGCCACTAGCAGTCTCTGAGGCTACCTTCGGCAGAGCAATATCCAAACGATCTCATTAATAACATATTAAATGTCCACACAATTGATTGGCAAAAGTATGTTTTATCATTTATCAAATTCATTTTTGCATAGATGTAATGAACATAAAAACAACAGGTGATAATAATTCAACATAAGCACAGTTATGTATTTCAACCTGTATTGTACAATATAAAGAAAACCTATGACACACCATCATGCAATAGTTATTGCTACATGTTAACCCACACACGTTTGTAATGCGGTCGGTGCTTTGCTAAAATCCTTCACTTGCCCTCTTTTTTCACAGGAAGAAGAATTGAGGAAAAGCGGGGAAGCCAAATACGCCCATCTGAGTAATGATCTTCACGTTTTAATTGAAGTCTTTGCCCCACCTGGAGAAGCCTATTCCCGCATGAGTCACGCCTTGGAGGAGATTAAAAAATTCCTAGTTCCAGTAAGTTTAATACTTTTTTTTTCTCCTCCTAATTTCCATTCCTGTGTGGTACATGAATATCAGACATTACTGCTGACTAAATAATTCCCCCACCAGGCTTATTAATACAAAGAGTTTACAGCATCCAGGGTTTGTTAACATAAGAGTAAGATATGCCTGAAGTTTTTCCTTACATACGGATGAAAAATAATGTATTCAACAATTAAAGTGCAGTATGGAAACACTCGCTAGACTCCAGCAACTTTCAGCCCGGAGAACTTAGCAATAATTAATGTGCATGTTGTGTACTCTTGCTGAGTTCAAGCTGTAAATATTAATCAAACTTTGCCAATGTGACAACCCTAATAGAGGAGCTGTGCTGCATGAGTGTCCTTTACGGGGTTCATGCTTTTTTCCTATAGCGAGCGGATGTTCTTGTGAGCATTTAGCAAGTTTACTTCCACACAGTGTTTACAGGAATATAAATCTACTGGCAGAGTCTCAACTCTGACTTCACTGCAGTACCTTGAGAAAAGAAGAGGTATTAAGTTGTTCAAATAATAATGCAGCAACATGTTCTAATTAGTGTACACACACCGGATTGGCTGTTATGCATTTCTTTTTAAAATCAGTGCACACGTTCAATAAGCACAGACAGTTGCTGGACAACAGTTTGAGTCTTTTGTAAAAAAAAAAAAAAAGATATCAACAGAACTAATTATGCAGAAGAAGAAGCCAATTTACTAGGATTTAAAGGTACAATATGTAAGAAATCTAAAGCAACTGGCTGTAAAATCATCCTAATATGTCATAGAGACTCAGGAATAACGATCATATAACAAACTGAACTCACCAACAACAACAGTACAGCCAAAATATTCGCAATTAAAAAAATATTTTGCGGACCGCAAATCATGTTTATGTTTTCAAAACATGTTTATGTTTTCAAAACATGTTTTGGCACTTGGCGCCACCCACCGGTGTCTACAAATCATTGCAGTCAGTTGAGTCTCAGCTGCCGAGCAACCACGGGTTGCCAATTTCGACTGAGCTACAAAGGTGGAGGCAACAAAACCCAAAAGAGCTCGTTATGATTAAAAAAAACGCCAAGATAAAAACCGAGGCAAAGCGAGGGTCTATATAGGGGATGCATTTGAACGGTGGAGACAGTTGAAAGCTGAGAGGAATTTGAAATCGGATGCAGGATTGGCTACTCTTCTCCTAGACAGGTAAGTTGACGGAGGATACGACAACGGCTCTGGCAACCGCGAGTCTGGAGGGGAGGGGGTGGAGGCGGATACGACTCGCCGCAGTGTTTTGAATTTGAGTGTAGTACCGTTTTTGGCCACATTCTTACATATGGCGCCTTTAACCAAGTTAAGATCAAATGGGCTGAAAATCATTAATGTGGATGAAAATGAACTGTTTTTCTGCCTTATTTGGGGGGAAAACATTTGCAGGTGGAAGTCGACAATAAAACCCCCATTGCTGATTTATTATTATTACATGCTTATGAATATTGCGGGGGAAAACATGCTGCTTAATCATGATCTTATTTCCTCTCATTGTCTTTTCACATTGAGTATGAACCAAACACCAGAATATTAAGTGAAGTTAAAAAAAAACAGTTAAACATCCCTTTGTCTGTGAATTCAGCTTCTATGCCCAATAACGAAAAAATAAAAGATAAAGACCACACCATCTATTTCATAGCACGTGCTTGCTGATTTGGGGATCTTATAGATTTGCAAATAAACTGCACAACAGGCATCTGTCAGTATCCATGGTGACAGATGTTTCCTGCCTCTGGAGGAGAGTGGCATGCGTGTCCTGCTGTTTATCTCGCTTTTATGGCTGCACTGTGTATTAACAGAGACTGTTACTGTGTCGTCAGAGTGCAACTTCTACTGATTGCTATAGGGGATTGGTTCTGTTGAAATAATCAGCACGGGTCTAACAACTTGTTGTTAGTGCAACTTGTAATTTGTATTTTTTCCAAAAGGCAGAATAATGTAAATGTGTTTATTTGATTTGATTAATTAAAAAAAGGACCTCCACTGATTTTACACATCAAAGTCTAGTGGCGGGGACTACTAGTGCATGAAAAAAATGAAAAAAAGTCTTGAAAAGGCTTTTGTGGCTCCAGAGGGGGACGTGTGAAGAAATAAATTGCCTGAAATGTCACTTGAGGCAATTTGGTGGGTTGGTTGGTTGAAAATTAGAAAAAAAACAAGCTTACAAGACCTTTTTCCAGTGCTCATCTCTCTTGTGATCTCCTCACAGTCAGTGTTTGAGTTGCATTGTGGGTAATAGGTAATAGGTCTGACAAGCAGGAAGAATGCATTTGTTACATTTTAAACTGTGTATTGTGAGCTCACCAATGTCAGCAGAGAGGGATCGGTGGCCTCCTATTTTTAAGATATCAGATTGTTGTCAGCTCAGCGTGTAAAATGTGGGATGCACCAAATAAAAGCTGGCCCGGGAGGAGAGACGGACCGAATTTATGATCCAGCTACAAACGTGCCTGATTCTAGCCAGCTGGTGTGCAACACTATTGCTTCTCTCTGCCAGCCTCTCAGGAAAACTAGTGCTGCTCCAGTGGCCACTCTACCCCTGCTTGTGTGAAATTATGCTTCAGAAACCGAACTCAAACCAAACTGGACTTCCCACAATGCCACGGTGTGGTTAAGCCACTAACACTGCCGGTTGCAGCTTTGTGAGTTGTGCCACAATCATTTCTTCTATTAACGTATACTCCTTTCCCCTCTCAAAAACTCAAATGTGATCCATCTTCTCCCAAAATAAAAATCCATTTGAATGTGGCAACACCCCCATAATGTCTGAAAATAAATTTCTTGAATAAAAAAAGCTGCTTCTCACTGAGCTCATATCTACAAAACAGGAAAAACTAATATTCATTTCATTCCCTTCTGATAAAACCCTCCTTATGTGGTGTGTGCACATTTTATTCTGATATAAATCACAATTATATAAAAAAAAAAGAAAAAATCACAATCGCATGAACAAGCTGTGTGACCATTTCCAATTACAATTTTACATGCATCATTAGTGTATGTTGTGTTATTCATTTAGTCCCGGAGCAGAAATAGATCACACAGGCCGCCAAGAAGTACAGTTTGTCTGACTGTGAGCTTCATCAGTCTTTCAAGAGACTGAGGAGAGAGAGAGCTCGTCTAAGCAGGAGTCCTCAGATCTGCTGCGAAGCAAAAACTGACGACAGAATCGCTGTCAGTGCTGTCAGCTCACAGGTATGCACACTAGAAGAGAAAAAGACGCAAACAGGAACCTAATCAGCGGAATACAGTGTGTACAGGATGAGAGCGACACGGGGGGGATGGAGGACGGGGGCTCCTGCTCTCAGCTGGATGAGCTTCATCTCGGGCCCAACCTGGCACAGAGATGGTGACACAGATGCTTGAACGAGATAACGCATGAGCACAGCCCCGAAAAAATGAAGACTTAGAAACATCCAAATCGACACTCTTCTTCTTCTTCCTCCACAAAACTAAACAAACAACACCTCAAAATGCTGACACATTCCTTTCCTTTGGATCAACTGGCCTGATGTGCTTTGGGAGGTAAAAAGCCTCTTTCATTAGGTGTCAAGCAGGACTGTGATTGTTTTTCTTCTTTAGTGTTTAGAAGCGGCATGTGCACTACAGGGATTCACATCGTCTCTCAGAAAATAGATATATTTCTGCAATATGGGTGCATATTTGTAAAACCTCGCATCCCTGCAAATTGACCCGTGTGCCTGCTGTGTGAGTGAACATGATGTATTACACACTTAAATTCTGCCCATCCAGCACTGCAGACACAACACTCTGTGAGTTATTTTGGTCAGCTGATGTGACACAATATACATTTCAACACACATTTGTTTTAGCTCTTGCAAACTGAAATCTGCTCGTTCACCCCACCAGGTCAATCTTTCAATATGCTGCATTCTACCACTGAATTACCAATGCATCTCATGTGTGATAATAGCGACCCCCCTATATAGTGATATTATCAAAAAAATACCTGTAGCTACCATGAGTTAACCATATTAGCCATTCAACAAAGACCACAAACAATCGGATTGATTTGATGCCTTCCTTTGTTTACCTCTTTAAATATTTTGTTTTTGTGGGAGACATGTATTTATTCAGTGAGATCACGTCGCTAAATGCCCCACGGTCTCAGAGGAAATCTCTTCCACTTAGATCAATCAACAAAAACCGTTGAATTAATTTTTGTTGTTTTTGTCAGAAAATGTCCAAGGACGATCCTGCAGCCAACGGCCTCCAATCACGGGGATAGATGATAGATAAAGCGTACAAAGCAAGAAAATCAGTCAACACAGCCAGCAACAGAAACACGTAGAAGACGCAAACACAAGAGGGCCATGCTTCATGTGCCCATCCCTTGTATTTGAAGTCATTCGGCTCTGTGAAGGGCATCCTGGGTGTGTACAAGGTCATGCATGGACAGAGTTAATCTCAGTGGGCAAACAGTCCGACCCGAGAAGCCTCAGCGTTGGGTTTATCTCCTCATGTCAACAGTCCCCGTGTACAAACTCCAGCAGATCTGTTGTGCTTCGGATAAGCTTTCCAATTAAAAGCCTTGCCAGTCTCCTTCAAACCATCACAATGCTGTAGGTTGTATTCATTCATTAACATGAGAAGCAAATATGTGTGGCGTGTGGCGAGTCATTTGAAAATCTACCGCAAGGATCATGGTCATATGATACATATCCCATTACCATAAAAGGAAAGCTGGGACAACGTGACAGGAAAACGATGCTGCAGTTGGTGTCATGCATAGAGTACACTGGTCGTTCAAGATGTCACATATTGAATTCAATATTCAAAAACATTTGTGACAATATATGCTGTTTTCCTTTATCAATAATTTGGCATCATTGAACCTCCCTATAGGAGAATATCAAATTATGGTCATAAAGCGACACAATCTATAGAAACCCATACGTATCTAAATGTGGTGGTTGAAGATCCAAACATGTTCTGGTCTCATCTGGTCCAGGATCAAAGTCAAACTCTTAATTAAATAAATGCATCTGCTTGAAATAATGCATCAGATCAGATTTTCTCCCTCACTGCATTTGTTCAGTCCCAAACGTTGCTCCATAGCGTTAATAGGGATCAAAAAACTCCACAGGGAACCTTTAAACGTTGGCTTCGCTTCACTTAGAAGTCCATTATCATGGCAGGTTGACTGGAGGCAAGTTTCCACATCACACAAGTCATACTGGACAACGATTGGCTACCTAACTAGTTAGTAGTAGTAGTAGTCGTAGGTGTCTTAAACTCAGATTTCAGGTAACCACAGAGGAGCTACCACTCTTCAGCACATGAATGTGAAAACAGCCTTCAAGCGTCAAACTGAACCATTGTGCACAGTGAAGGTCAAACATCCAAGTGGAGTGAAAATAAGTAAAAACACTTTGGAGTGCAGGAGGACTTAAAGCATTTTAAGGTTGATGCTGAAAGGACCCTGTAATATGTGAGAATCAGGGATGAGAAAATGAGTACACCAACAATGTGATTGCCCATTGGCTGCCTTTACTTTCCACACATTACAAAATTGATTTTGCGATGTACAGAAAATTATTTAAATCTAATAATATGCTTCTGTTAAAAAATGTTTGAATACAATGGAAAAACCCAGAGTAGCATGAAAAGAAGGTGAAATAAAAAGGTGAAGATATTAATCAGAATGATGATAGTGTGTGTGTCATAGCTGTGATCTCACACACAAAGAGAAATACTCTCACACACACCCACTAGTGCTGTGTCCTTCACTTATCAATGCAGTTCACCACACAGAAACCTATCTGATGAATCAATGTGCAGTTTGTTTACAAGTCAGTCATGTAGGAGAAACTATAAAAGGCTAACTGAATGATTCATGTGGACCTTTGTTACATTTCTGGGAACTTGCAAAGTGAATCTATTTATTTTAAAATGTTGTCGGCAAAGTTACAGAACGTGGCCGTGAAAAACATAGACGACCGAAGATATTGCTCACTGCCCCCATTACTTGATAAAAATCATTTTGCCAAATGTTTTGAGCTTTGCTTATGTGTTTGGGAGAAATAAGCCTGTTTATATGTCAGCAATGACAAGATAATGAATACTGTTTCGTCTATTTTCCTATCTGCCACATAATGATCCATATCATATCAGGTTGAGGGAAAACGGTTCACAATCACAAGATAGCGATATTCCGCACAATGTTTTTGCAAACGTCCATTACGGACTTTGTGCAAACAAAATTTCTGTTGCTTTAAAGTGACAGGTA